>JAUEKZ010196103.1:0-13134 GCA_031471865.1 Melibe leonina | reverse complement strand
TCTCTAGTATACCGGTTCTCTAGTACACCGGTTCTCTAGTATACCGGTTCTCTAGTACACCGGTTCTCTAGTACACCGGTTCTCTAGTACACCGGTTCTCTAGCTCAATCGGCAGGCAATCAGCTCGTGAGACCAGGACCGCTAATCGCCAATCCAGACCACTTCATACCTAAGATGTTAACCCTTTCACTACGAGGTCTGATTCAAGCCCAACTGAATTATATGCAATGTTTTAAAAATGTACATGTTCTTATACCAGATTAATCAGATTTCAGTGAACTGATTATCAGGCTTTTGGCATATGTCAGTTCACTGAAATCTGATTTATCTGGTATAAGAACAAGTAAGCTTTGATGATTTTTGTGGCTTTAGCAGTGAAAGGGTTAAATTCGACATTTTAACAGCAGCTGTCTCACCAGGTGCTCTGCGTTATAGTTGCGCTGCTAAGACTGGTTGGCCTGCTGTCAGTACATTGTGACTGGATGAAATATTCGAGTGCAATATCTGTTTATCTCTGAGTGGCAGCGCTCTGTCTTGATATGACCTAAATTGTGTAAGCTGTCAACTGCTCCCTCCTCTATTTAATATATCCTGCCGCTTTCTCACTCTTTGTTTTTCTCTTTGTGCGTGTGCGACACATACACACACATACCCACAATCATACAGTACGTAAGCACTTACTCTCCGCTTTACTCATGGGCTTTTTCTCTCTCCCATACAAAGTGCCACAGCTTTCTCATAACAAATACCAATTGAGAGTGTGAGTATTGATCCAAATATACATAACCATAGTTTTCAAAAGCCGAGGGACACCTAAAATATACTGTTGTATTATGACTATTTCACACTTTATCTATATTTTGAAATACATTTCAATTGCTTTCCAGCAAATTGTAAACAATAGATTATCACGGGCTGAAAAAAGTAAATTATAATGTCATATAGAATAAGCGAATAGCGGAATGAATTGATTAATGAACGAATAGATATAGCAATGAATGAATAGATGAAAGAAAGAATGAATCCATTAATTCATGCATGAACGAATGAATTAATGAATGAATGAAACTGAACAGCTTGTTTTTGTCGTGAGAACGTCAATAGGATAAAAGCGTTGTTTGTTTTTTTCAAAGCGGGCTGATTACGTATTTGACTGCTAAGCTTGTCATCATAAAATATATGATATATTTATTACCAAGAGCAATAAAAACGATCGCAGTAACGCAAGTGTTATTGTTGACAATATTTACAATAGCCTTAACAAAGATGATTACAGAGATATTATCATTTTTATCATAATAATTATTGCTATTATTACCATTATTATTATCGTTATTAGCGCTTTATAGATAAACGTATCGTAATATAATTCTTATCACAAATTTATCATTATCAATATTATTATTATCATTACTATTATTGAAAAGCTGGTGACAGTGACTATAATGATGTCGTCATCATCATCATCATCTCCGTGAAATTAGGTTTTGCCTCCACAGCCTTACTCTAGCTCAACATTTCTTCTTCTTCTTCTTTTTCTTCTTTTTCACTCATTTCTTGTACGCTCGAGACCGTTCAGCAGCGCCTGTCCGAGAATACCATGACCACTGCTACGACCACTGCTACGACCACTGCTACAACCACTGCTACAACCACTGCTACAACCACTGCTACGACCACTGCTACAACCACTGCTACGACCACTGCTACGACCACTGCTACGACCACTGCTACAACCACTGCTCCGACCACTGCTACGACCACTGCTACGACCTCTTCTACAACCACTGCTACGACCACTGCTATGACCACTTCTACGACCACTGCTACGACGACTGCCACAACCACTGCTACGACCACTGCTACAACCACTGCTACAACCACTGCTACGACCACTGCCACAACCACTGCTACGACCATTGCTACGACCCCTGCTACAAACATTGCTACGACCACTGCTACGACCACTGCTACGACCACTGAACTGCTACAGATTGTGTACAAGGGCATTAGGGGAAAATGATCTCGTCAGGCCTATGCCCGAATGATGTGCCGAAAGTGCCGCACACTTTTGATATCCGAGGACTACAAAGCAGTCAGATGGCTTTAGTGTCAGCATGCCATGTCCTCATGTCCCCGTGTCCCTCCCTGGTCCGGCAACACAGCAGTCCCTTGAACAACAACAACGACACCGCGCACACCGTCGACAGCCCGCTCAGCCCAGCTGCAAATGATCTACATCTATCTAGTGTTGTTGACAGTTAGCGCTGTCGAGTCGACTGGCTTGTTCCCAATTTGTAACTTCCCATCCTGGCCGCTTAGGTCAAGTTGTAGAGCGTCCGTCTCGGAACCGGCAGGTCGGGGGTTCGAATCCCCACCGTGGCATACTTAAAACGTTAAAAAAAGGCATTTTAGCAGCTGTCGCGCCAAGAGCTCGGCATTATGGACACAATACTAGGGCTGTTTGGACCGGTGTCAGTATACTGTGACTGGTTGAGATACTAATGTGAACCTTCCGTTGATCTCTGTGCGGCAGCACGTTAACTTGTATGGAGAGCCCCGTCTTTAATTATATGGAATGCTGTAACCAACCATCCAACCAACCATCCAACCAACCATCCAATAAACCATCCAAACAAACAAACTTTCCATGGCCAACTTTTTTCTTACATCTCAGGACAAATTCAGGTATTTTGGCATATGTCAGTTCACTGAAATCTGAAATATCTCGTACAAGAACACACACTTTTTAAAGATTTCAGTTGGGTTAGAATTAGATTCGCGGTGAAAAGGTTAAGATTGAAATTGTGTTTAAAAGGGACATTTAACAGGCAAAAATCAACCGACCAACCTTTTCACACTTTTCAATCGTACTGGTTGTACACGTAAAAGGGATTTCTATTGCTTTATTTTTATTAAATCCTTTCAATGCTAAGTTTTTCCTTCTCAAACAACTCACAAGATACCCCAAAGTCTCAAAGATTTGCCTGTTATACCAGATACATTTTCAGTGGACTGATATGCTAAAATTCTGAATTGTTTGGCATATGTCAGTTCAATGAAGTCTTCTGATATATTGAATAATTATAAGAAAAAGCAAGTTTGGAAGATTTTGCATATTCTGTTTGGCTAGAATTAGACTCCGCTGTGAAAGAGTTAAGATTGCATAGAGCTGATCATTCATTAATCAACTGGTTGCAAAGTTGTAGGGGGACACATAGTACCAAAGAAGCATAAAAACCTCACAATGACCAGTTTAGAAGGACACAGGATAAGGTAAGACAAGATAAGACATTATAAGAAAGGTGAGATCAAATAGTGTAAGATAATATTAAACACATTTGGACAAAATAAGATAGAGAAAATGTAAGACATAAATCTATGATAATGTAAGATAAGATACGATAAGATAAGGTATATTTATTCATTTATTTGTTTATCTATTTATTCAGAAATTGATTTTTTTAAATTTATTCTATATTCATTTATTTATCCACATATCTATCTGATTTTTCTAAAACGTAGACATCGATATTTTGATTACAATATTACAATAACATAATTGTCTAGGCTTCTTTGTGCTTGTTTCTTTCCTCCATAATACTCCATAGCGCCGCGAGCCCGATGAAGCTAAGCATGGTTGCAAAAGAGCTAACGAAAAGCCACGTTTCCCCGTACATCTGTACAGGTGTGCTTGTGGTTGTCTCCCCTGGCGGAAAGACACAAACAGCACAGCACTCGACACAAGGGCTACAAGCCTGACTCTTGTCATAGCGGCGTCAGGTTACGGACTTGAAGGGACATCCGGCACAGAGGCCAGATGTAAACGTTGGACTTTGGAAACTTTATTATTCATTTCGCCCAGAGCTGTCTAAATGGAGAAATAGACAGCTGGTTGGTGGGGGACATTCTATTTGCTTGAGGTTTCACCAAAATCAAACGACGGTATTTTTGTCCCGTCCTGCAATAACCTAACTAACAAGGATAATAATGATTGGGTTTCTCGTTTTGTAAAGTGTTGCTTTGTTAGCTGATTGGTTCTTGTCTGTTTAACTCCCTTTTAACACCTTTTTGGTCCTAGCCACGGCAGAGCTCTCTAGACAAGGTAACATCCGCAGAGATACACGAATAAATTAATTTTGGTAGTTCGCCATTGCTTTCCAAGCCATCGTTAATTTATCAGGGTCTAGTCTAAAGAGACCTAGCTCCATATTTTCTGCCCGCTTGAAAGGAAGGCCCTGAAAAAAACCTCTTTCTTATATTGGGATTCGAACCCGCATCTAACTATACGAGGATTCCAAGCCGAGCAAGAAGTAAGACGCTGTACTGACTGAACTATCGGGCCAAGACATGGAATGCAGACCAACAAAAAGACCATACATTTGGCTTTGGATTGACACTGAGTAGGAATCAAAATATTGAGAATTGGCTCAACAGCAAAACTTTTTTTAGGAAACCGTTTCCTTTTTGGTAGAAAACCACTGGGGCATCTTACGTATTATATCTCGTAATCATCATCTCCATCATCATCATCATCATCATCATCCAATTTCTCCTCTCCTCTTCCCTCTTTTTATTGGAGTCATAAAGAATCCTACCTTGACCAAATCAAATCCTCTTGGATGACAATCCGAGCAGTGCGGTCGATCGTCTTTGGTAGTGATGTCAGCCTACACATACTGCAACTTGTCGCATTATCTGTGTCATTAGCTCTGATTGTTGGATGAAAGACAGCCCTCACCTTGTCGTGACACTGTAAGTCTTTGGGAGAGTAAGAGGCTCACACAATATTATTCTTATACTAATTCTTGCCCTGTTGTAACACTCCGCATGCGGTAGTTCTGATCCTTCGGCCGCATAAACAAATCAGGCAAGATGGCCGCACGGCTGTCAGTCTTGGATGGAGAGATTCCCAAGTCTTTGCAGTTCCAACAACAAGGTCACCGGAGTGGGATAAACGCCCGATGGGTCTGTAAGCCAAGAGGGTCAATATTGTAAAATGCTTGTAAGGACTTTATTGTCTTTGGAGTCTCTCAGCTCTTGTGCCAGATTGGGTCGGCAGATTTACGTAGTTGTTGCTCGGTTGGTCTTCATCAGAATCTATTTGCTGACCCCCTCTTAAAAAAAATATATATATTTAAAGTAATATGATAGGCAGAGCTCTCAAAACAAATCAACGTACCGCTACAAACATAGAGAGAGAGAGAGAGAGAGAGAGAGAGAGAGAGTATACTGACACCATGCCAACCATTCTTAGAACTATGTCGTATTCCCATAAAATCGCAAGCCAGGGGAGCCACCAGATGCTAAAGATTCCGACTTTAACCCTTTCACTGCTAAGGACACCAAAATATTCAAGATCTGCCCGTTCTTATACCAGATAAATCCGATTTCAGTGGACTGACATGTGCATATGTCAGTCCACTGAAATCGGATTTATCTGGTATAAAAAATGTACTTTTTTTTTGCTTATTTCAGTTGGGTTAGAAGCAGACCTCGCTGTGAAAGGGTTAACATCTTAGGTATAACGTGGCCGGGTTTCGAACCACGGATCAACTGGTTCCAAGGCATACGCTCTACCTACGGTGTTGTATATCGTATATTTCATTTCCCTGGGAGGCCAGGCCAGGCGGACCACGGATAGCTTCATCCTGCCTTTTTTATTGAGCCAGAGTTCACTTAGGTGATGACATTCTCGCTGGTGGCCCTATCAACAGGCTGTGATGTGATGTGGGCTTTCTGGGGGACTTTCTGGGGAGTGGGGGGAACGCAGGCCCGACAGTAGTTCTGGTGACAGGTTTTTTTCCCTCGCGTTATGAGCCATCCACAATTACATGAACAATTTAGGTAGTAACATCACAGGATAAGTTAACGTTCTGGCACATAAAGATAAAAGCAGAGCTCACTCGAATATCACATTACCCTGTCACAATATACTGAAACTGAGCCAACCAGTCTTAGCATTTTTACGACAACGCCGATCACCTGGAGGGACATCCGTTGAAATGCCGATGTTTGACGTCCTCTGTATATGACACGGCCGAGGTTTGAACCCTTGACCTACCAATTCCGAAGGGTACGCTCTACCAATTAAGCTATGGAGCCGGTCTCCATAGACAAAATCCAATGAGAGCAAAAGGAAATTATCGTTTTGGTATTTCACACAAGTACAAATTATTCGGTTTTTTGTTTTGTTGTTCTAGCATGGCATACAGAAGTATTTAGGTTGTGAATTCAAGGATTCTTCCGGGATTCTGCTTTGAGAGAGGACGAGGACGGCTCTCAGCGTTGTAGGGCGAATATCATTTCGGGGTTACGGTAAGATGAGGTTCTTATTTTTAACGTAAGTTAATATCAATAGCTACAGTACTACTGCTATTTTTACGAACTTGGAAAATGGTGGTAATAATAATAATTATTATAATTATCATTAATAAAAAAATGAAAGGTACACCCGGAACGTGACCGTTGTTCCATACGGCTGCTGCAATGGGCACATTGTCATAACGTACCACACACACACATACAATGATTTAATCGGATCATGAAGCGTTTAGGTTTGTTTCGTTATGTTTTGGAGTGAGGGAGAGGACGTAACATTGTTCATATATTCGTGATGATTTTATCGTTATCCTCATTATTTATTACTAGACCTCTATTCATTATCCTCCCGGAATGGCGAAACAAAACACACACAAAAAGCGCAAGAGATGGGCAATGAATGATTATGAAGTGAATCATGTAGACTGGTAGCATTTCTTTATCTTAGCTCTCTAACTGATATACACAGAAATGAACACACAATGCCCACAGACACGCGTTTACCATCACATTAATTTACATTCATTGTGCGCATGAGTGTGACAGCGTACGGTCGTACTGTGGTCGGAATTAATTCATTTCGAATGTATTGTTTGGGTACATCGTACTAAGCGACCCTGCAATTGGGTTGTGTCGTAACTAATCATCAAAATCAGAATTAACTATTAGGGTATTTTTTTTTTAATGCGGATTCAACCGATAATGTAGACTGCTGAAATTATTAGCAGGAGGCACCGTAATTAGTGAGTGGTACTTAACCCTTTCATTGCGAGGTCTCATCCTAACCCAACTGAAATGTGCAAAATGTTCAAAATGTACCTGTTCTTGTACCAGATAAATCAGATTTCAATCAACTGACATATGCCATTGAAATCTGATTTATCTGGTATAAGAACAGGCAAATCTTAACGATTTTTTTGTGTCCTTAGCAGTGAAAGAGTCAATAGGCATCAGTACTCTAGCTTAATCATAGGTGAAGCATCGGCTTTACAACAGGTAGATTGTTCGAACCCATGTTGCGTCACACCAAAGACGTTAAAATCGGCATAATTTAACCATTTCACGACGAGATCTGACTCTAACCCACATGAAATATGCTTAATCTTGAAAATTTCAACCTTTTGGCATATGCATCTCAGTTCACTGAAATCGAATTTATTTGGAATAAAAACAGCCAAATCTTGACGAATTTGATGTCATTAGCATTGAAAGGGTTAACAGTTTTCTCGCTACGCACATGGGTTTTTTTTGTGTTGACAGTGCTAAGACTAGTTGGCCTGGTGTCAGTCAGTATACTGTGACTCGGTGCTAATATTTGATTAAATCCTTTGTTTATCTCTGTGTGCGCGCATGTTAACTTGTCGAGGGAGCTACGCTTTTGCTATGACTGAAATTGTGTTAATAGGGCCCAAAGGAAACAATAACCAACCAGCCTTTGGTGTACCAGTGTCAGCGATCTCTGCGTTACCGAATCAACATGTTGCCACTGCCTTTTTTTAGATACCATATCACAATGGCTGATCGCCTGGTGCTTAAGTGATGAACTTGAGCACTTATTGTTGACATGCTACTCTTCAACATAATGCGTAACGTGTGCGTGTGTGTGTGTGTGTGTGTGTGTGTGTGCGCGCGCGCGTTTGTGTGTGCGTACATGTGTGTGAGAGTTTAAATTGTCATTAGTGCAGCAATAGCACTTGTTCGGGTGGTTCGGGTGGTGAATCCGTTTATTCATACTCACCCATACAAGCGTGAGCGTTCGTACGCTTACACACATGAGCTTACACACACAATCATACACACACACACACACACACACACAAATACACACACACAAATATATATATATATATACAACAAAATATTTTTTTAAAACCTCTCTCCTCACTCTAGTCTACTGTGGCAACTTTAATTACTTTTTTTTTCTTTTGAAAAATGTATCCATGGTGACGGATATTCGTGTAGAACATTACCATTTAATGGATGCCCTATTTATTATTCATCACTTGTCTTATCTGTTAATTGGAGAAAATTTATGGAGAAAAAAACCCCTTTAAATTTCATACATTATTATTTTATAGGACAAAACAAAACACAAAAATCTACGTTTCGAAACTAGGCCTTCATCAGGGCAAAGACGACAGGTTGTAGTTATATGAAGAACATAGAAAGATGCAAATAAAACATTGATTAAGAAGTGGAAAAGGAAAAAAGCGATTCCTAGAGCGACGGTATTGGTCCACGGAGCCGGGGCTGGAACCCCCGTTCAGGGAAGAATGACTGAATAATGCTGACGTGGGTGGTGTGAATGTGCATGGTCCGGAAGGCCTAGTGTCAAAACGTCCATTTTTTGTGTCTTGTTTTTCTTTGTCCTCTACCACTGGCCTCTGAACCACTCCCCTTGTTTTACCATTGATACCCAATGGCAAAGTGATTCCCCGTTTTACCATCACTTTATTCATTGGGCTTAAATCCTGCTCAGAGACATTTTCTCGCTCAATCAAAATGTTATAAGGCAGAAGAAATGATGAATACGAATTGGAACAAAAAGCACGAAGCGAGAGAGAGATAGAGTGTGTGTGTGTGTATGTATGTGTGTGTGTGTGTGTGTGTGTGTGTGTGTGTAAGTGTGCGTGTGTGCGCTTGTGTGAAAAACTTGCAACCTTAAAAAGAGACTGGTTCGGTTTACCATAAAGACACCAGGTTAAGTGAGTGACTAAGTGAGTCAGATCAGTAAAGTGAGTTCTAAATTCAATAGTTGAATGTCGGAGATCAGGAGTAAGAGTCTTGATTTCCTAGGCATACTGCTTGGTGTGGTAGTCTGCCGTTACTTTTGCCCACCGACTTTACTTTCGCTGAGTCTAGATTGAGACTTAGGTCTGGATCCCCATTTTCTGCTGGGTGAATAGGAACAAAATTATTGCTCCGACTGTGATTCGAACCCGCGCCATACGACGCGAGGATTCAAAGATGAGCGATAGTCAGACGCTGTATCGACTCAGCCGATTGCAGAAAATTTCCTTGCCCAACAGAGCATTGCTGGTAGGAATCGAACCAGCCCCTCCCCGCCCTTCGGGGCTCTGTAGTGCGTCGCTACCAGACCGGCTACCGCGTCTCCACATGAGCAAGATGGAAGCATTAGCGCGTGCCATTGCACGTCCAATCTCCGATACAGAATAGTAATTGAACTTTGTATCAGAACCAGGATCAAAAGAATAAGAAAGAAAAACAAACAAGAAAAAAAATGTACACACAATGAATAAATAAAATTACTTTCTTTGATATGTTCACTCTGGAGTTGCCCCACCTATTCTGCTAACCTATTGTTTGGCTGACATGGCGCCTAATGAAAGGTCGTGGATGAATACATGTGAGTTATTTCCCTTGACTTCAGCAATCAAATATTTGTAGTATGTTCACGGACCATTGCACGTGTTGGTTGATCTTTTTATAAACGTGATATAAAGAAAGACGCAAAGGGAAAAAATCAAAGAGAGAAAAAATGAATAAAGAAAAAAGAAACAAAAGAAAAGGAAGCCTTCCATTACGGAATTCGACTCGCCGAGGTTAGTTTTAGACATTGATCTTTTTGTCGGGTACACTACTGAGTCACGATGTTCGTGACGATTTAAAAAAAATGAAAGAAATGATTAGGAACAACATTGGTTTCACCATTCAAAAAAATTGAACAGCGCAACAAACCAAATTGACGAACGTATTGAGCTACGGAGGCGTTTATTTATTGTTGTTTGCGGAGGGATAGAGGGCGCTGTCCTCTAAGGGCCCGCGGTCAGATCAGTTTTAAAGTGAAGTAAAAAGGAGTTTAATCGTTGGAAAGGCACCAACGATTTCTGTTTATAAAGCTAAAGGAGAGCATTAGAAAGCTTTGGATGACAGAAAGGAAAAGCTGAGGACAAAACCAACATTAGCACTTTGATTCCCGAAGGAATTCCTTTCACCAACAATGGATGTCACGAAGCGAGAGACGATTAAAGATTGGATGAATTGGTTTGAAAACACACAGAGGTAAACGGCCGGAAAACAACATAGTACTACAAAATGCTCATTTGCTTCAGATAGAAGATCGATTGTGGCTTGATTTCGTGATGCTGTTATCGAATTGTCTCAGCCAGCTTCATCGATTTTGACCCAAATCGCACTTCTATAATAATTTGATGCGGTCGTGATAGCTTTTGTAAGCATTATTGTATGTAGTTAACGATCTTGGGATATTACTGCCCGTACACTGTCTTTCATTTTTGTGATAGCCCTGTGGTGGCCTAAATTCATTTTTACTGCTAAGTTATGATGACTATAATAAGAAATAGTGATGATGATAATAATAATAATAATAGATAACGATAACGATGATTATAACGATAACTATGATTGTAATAATAATGATGATGATGACGATAACAATGATAATACATATATCACAATATTATTTCTTATTTACATCTTAGACATTAATATGATTTACATTATAGTAAAGAGTAAAATTACCTTAGTTCATCGATTGGTCCCCAAGGGGTAATTCATCTTTTCCATCTTTTCTGTAGCGGACATGGACATGGACGTTCCTGGCGTCAGTGGCTTACTCAAAGGCAAAGCGTGGATTTTTTATTAACCCTTTCACTGTTAATTAAAAACACGAAAATCGTCAAGATTTATCTGGTATAAGTACACGTAAATTTTCACGATTTTGCATATCTCAGTTGGGTTAGAATCAGACCCCGCTGTGAAAGGCTTAACATTTTTTTTCGTTGTGACCTTTAGTTTTAGACTATCGGCCAAAATAACCCCGTTTTATGGTTATGCTCGGCCTTTTTCTTTTCTTTTCTTTGTTTTTTTTTCTTCGTGTGTCTGACTTGCAGTTTGCGTTCCGCTTTCACTTCTTCATTGAAACAAAAATGGCTTCAACCGGGGAGACTACGCTTAATACAAGTCCAATTCTGAATTGCTGTTTTGGCGAAAAGAAGTCTAATTGTTGGGATGAATTCACCTAAAGTGTTAAAAAGCAAGTAATCACAAGTAGTATTAAAAGTAAGCCAAAACAACCTTAAAACTTTATTTTGACCCGTGGTAAATGTGGGGAGCAAGCACTTGAAACCATAATGATGAATGTGTCAAATTTGAAATAATATGCAGTGGTGATTCAAGATCTAAAGACAAAGCCAAAGAAGGCAGAAAAAATAGAAAAGAGAATAGTGTCCAGCGCGTAAATCAAACCCCATACCTGCCGCGGCACCAATCGCCTGGGCGCCAACACAAGCCTGCGAGCCTATCCACTTGGCAATATGATATACCTATCTATAGTCACATAATATTATACAAGGATCAATTACTAACCTTACAAGGTATGGTTCTTGGAACTGAGGGTAGTGGATCACTTTTAAACTCGACACAGTGGCTGACTACCCACTTGCCTGGTCCAAATTTCATACCTGGTTCTGTGTTTTGGTTACGATATGGGTATTATGCTTAAAATTGGAGGTAATGTGCATTAAGTTTATGACTAAGCATTTTGAACCTGCGGATTATTGTTTCAATTCCATTACTTTTTGTTCTATTTTCATAACGTTCCTGAAATATCTATTCCATTTTGTTTGAATTTGTAATATTTCTATATGCAAAATGTGACCCTTTTTCCCGGGATTTTAAAGGCTTCCAGCCTATATGCTCTGTAAATATGATATGCTTAAGTAGTACCCTATTGCACTATACGCTATGATAGTAATTTGAAACTTACTATCAGCAAACCTTGCCCTATGTGAACGATTGATCTGGAGGCGCATAACAACCTATTTGATAGAGTGTCAGACTTTTGCGCTGAAGGTCTTGGTTCGATCCCCCTTGACTGGAATTTTTTTTCTCTGTGACTTGCAAATCCCACTGTCGACGCAGTAGTAAAGCGGGTACCTGGCGCTACATATTATAAAAGTGTCATTTTCCCCACAAACGAATGAACAAGCTTAACCCTTTTACTACTAAAGAAACTTAACTATTCAATTTTGCCTGTTCTAATACCTGATAAATCAGATTTCAGTGAACTGACATATGCCAAAAGCGTGAGATTCAGGCTTTTGTCATATGTCAGTTCACTGAAATCTGATTTATCAAGTATAAGAACTCGTACATTTTGCATATTTCTGTAGGGTTAGAATCAGACCTCGCAGTAAAAGGGTTAACACGCGATTGTCCTATGTGTTGCAATGTTTGCTGTTGGGCGGGGGAAGTAAACGTGTAAAGCACCTTCGGGTTTGCAAGCGTTATAGAAATGCACGTTATTATGTTTAATAGGGCATTCATTAAAGATCGAGCACAGAAAACCTAAACATAGAATTGAAGTACTTACCTTACTATAATACAATTTTATGTGTAATGAATGAATGAATGAATGAATGAATGAATGAATGAATGAATGAATGAGTGAATGAATGAATGTATACAATGAAAGCTTTATTGGTTATCAAGGGCGTATAGCAACTTTTATAGCATTTAATCTGTGTAATACGCATAGTATATATTATCTATTATACACTATACTATTAATGTATATCTATACCGTTTTTTTTTTTTAATCGAATATCTTTTAACACAAAGTGAATAATACATGCGTATACACACAAACACACACACACACACACACACACACACACATACACACGCACACACACACACACAAACTCAATGACAACAACATAAAAGACGAACAATGTAATGTTACTTGTGGAATCGCACTCTCAAGGCATCCAACTAACAACAACAACAACAAAACGAAACTTGTCTCAGAAGTTCCCCGGGGGATATGGG
>JAUEKZ010196092.1:0-11739 GCA_031471865.1 Melibe leonina | reverse complement strand
TTCTATTTGTAAAATGTGACCCTTTCTCCAGGGCTTTAAAGGCTTCCAGCCTATATGCTCTGTAAATATGATATGATATGATATATTTACACATACACGGGACTAAGTTGAGTCCTTGGAAAACGCTCTTTACTCACATTTTCTCATCGTACTCAGGTGTAAAATGAGTACCTGGCTATGAACAGTGTTGTCCATGTCCATATAAATATACAAGCGCCTAACAGGCAGCATGTTTGGTCCTGTTTGTTGAGTGTTGCTGTCGGTCAGTGACACCTTGTAAAGTACTTTGAGCACGTTTAGTGGATATTGCGCTACATAAAAAAACTCAAGCTTTTACATAGTCACTTATTTGTCAAAGTGACCTTGCATAACTTTTAGCATCATTATGTTTCAAGCTCCATGCACACAAAAAACACTCTCCCCTCCCATTCCATGTGCCGGGACGTCGATCCAAGTCCCTGGCTTGAACCACGTAGGACACACCCCGGATGTCCTCTTCTCATGGCACTCTGCTTTCAGGCCACACCCCCACCGCATTGTGTCTTTAGCACAATACAGTTCATAGATCAGCGCAGTTCACTAATGTCCTGAGTCACTGGTATAAATTGTAGCCTACCACACCACACCGGTTATCAGATCAGTTTTACTGAGTTGACGAGTTTGTAATTAATAGTCTTTGGCTTTGAAGCTAAAAAAAAAGAGGTTTCTCAAACTGAATGCTAGTATGGTAAGTCTTTGCGTAAAGCGTAGTAGAGACGTCTTTATTTTAAATATTTCAAATAACTTTGTCTAAAATATTGTAGCTCATTGGTGTTATGAATTTCGCAACTAATGAAAAAAATGAGTCGGTACCATAGTAGATAGCAGGAAGATACTCTTTTATTTACAACCATATCTGCCATTGCCACAAAACAGTCTTCTTTAATAGTATCTGACTGCAATGATGAGCAAAAGAGAGTCCCGTGCAATATTACTTTGGGTATTTTGTCGAGTAGGCTCATTGACCTTAAAGCTATCAATAAACATACAAAATTATCTCATTACAATTTCCAGACTGTCACCTTTCTTGTCGCAATGCCCCAGTGCGTTGCTTTCCTCCACTTGATGGTTGTCGGATGTGCTGCTCTGTCCGCAAACAGCTCTATGTTCGTCCAGGAGGAAATGTGTGACGTGGAGGAAAGTATCTACCGGGGCTGTTCTAAGAAAGTAAACGAAGCTCCTAACATTATAGACTGCGCCTTCCAGTGTTGGCTTGATACCGAGTGTGTCGGCGCTAGCCTGGACGCCCATGGCATTTGTCTCCACCACGAGCTGTGTCACACTTCTGTGCCATGCCATGGGGCCAGTAAACATCGGTACATGGCACGCTACTGTGTACACGGCACATGGCACACAACCACCCAATCTTGTGTCTGTCGCTATGGGACTTTTGGGGAACGATGCAATAACTACCACACGTATTGCGACGGCCTGATAAGTTCTGGATATTCCATAGGTCACTACCAGGTTATCTTAGATCCACTGGATGATGGGGCCAATCTTGTAAAAGTATTCTGTTATGTAGACCCACCTTTGAATTATGCTGTGGTTCAACTGATGCTCAATTCCGGCAAATTGTACCCCAACCGTACATGGAATGAATATGTCAACGGATTCTCCACAGATTACGAAAACTTATGGGCAGGACTCAGATCGATTCATGTCTTGGGAGAAATTGGAGTGACAAACCTGTTTGTTGTTATCACATTCCAACAGGGTAACATCCATGCTCTTTACTCAACCTTTGTTATTGGAAACAGAGAAAGCGGGTTTTCTTTCTCGTCTGTTTTCTCATACGCGTCATCGCAAGACGGACAGAGCGTAGGAGACTGTCTGTCTACATTACAAGGCGTGCCCTTCTCAGCCTGGGACAGAGATGAGGACGGCACCATGGCAGGGAACTGTGCGTCCCAGGCAGGCTCTGGGTGGTGGTACACAGCAGGCTGCAACAACCCCTGCAACATGCTCGGATGGGGACTCGACAACTATGACGCCACGCCCCCTCATCAGAGGCTGAGCTTCCTTGGGGTAGACGTGGCAGCTGATCCATCAAAAATCATGCGCATCAACGTGTACTTGAAGAAGTAATCGAAATAGTGACACGGTGGAAGTATTGACACTTTTGTTTTTTAAAATACGTAATGATAAATGGATCTGAACACAATGTGTCCAAATACAAAGATTGTCAAGAAAGGGATCTAGTTTAATTTTTGTCCTGTTTTGAGAATGAAGTTATAATCTGCAAAGATTTAAGTCTGAAAATTGCACAGCTGTTGTTGATTATAATACAAGGGCACAATCAAACATTGTGAATAAAATATAAAATTTTCAACTTTCTCCGTAGTTTTTCTCTTTGTTTAAATTTGTTAAACTTTAAGCGTAGGAGCAAAGCTCTATTCGTTCAACAAAATGGATTGAGGCGGAGTGCTCCTCATATTGTAATACATATACGGAGTCAGGCAGTTGAACTGACCGGCCTCCAATTAATAAAGTAGGCCATACGGTAGGTCATCATATCTCGTCGATTTCTTCACACCAGAAGCATGTCTTGATCGTCACTGTTTCCCGTGGAAATTGTGTAGATATACAACTCTATGACCTACAACTGAATAGTGGAGAGCATGATCTAGTTTAATTGGTGTCCGGTCAGTTCGGTTGCCTGACTCTCTTTATGATACGAGCACTCCGATTGAGATGCAAACACCTAGAGCCAATAGTCAATGGTGATAAAAGTCCATATAGGTACCGCAGTGCTGCAGTAAATTACAGCATTGAATGAAAATTTGTTTGTTTGTTTATTGAGTTTTAGGGCACTTTCAACTACAGCACTGAGGTCATATAAGCTTCCAGATGATAGGCTAGTTAAAAGAACAGCCAGACTTTGGACAGGAAGATGATTTACAAGGGGGAAAAATCGTCTCTCACAATTACATAGCAGGGCACAAACAGATTATGGCTACCACCCATATCATGCACTATGGTCTAAGGAGACCCAGGATATTCTACCGCCCTTTCCCTTTACGTACAAAAGTACTCAGTCCTTCTGGATAGCAAGTGACCCTGCAATTAGGTACCAAAGTGTAAACATAGTCTTGTAGGACAACAGGCAGGACCAAGACTGAGCTAATAGATACAATATGACAGCGGTGTGTGTATGCTTGGTAAGTGAACACTGGAGAGAGTGCTGGAAAAAGTCATGTGAAAGGTAAAGCCAGGGAGAAGAAACAGAAGTAGCACCCATCAACAAAATAAAGTGCATCAGACCTCTATGACAACCAAGCAACCAACCAACAACACATCCTTGTTGGTAATTTGGTGATGTGGGTTTACTGATAAGATTTAAAAAGATATAACAACATCATGCATAGTGTTCAGCTGATGCTTGGTTTTTATTTTCCATCAAATAATGATAATCCTATTCATAGTTGTCAAATCTAGCTGCTCTTACAAACATGACATTTGTACATAGACACATTTAAAATAACAAATAATAAAATCAACAAATTACATGAACACAATGGCATATTATTTTTTTTTTAAATAAAAAAAAATAAAAAATAAAATTTTCTCTCTCAAGATACATTTGATATTAACAATACAACAACATATTATGCATGATTTAAAAAGAAATAAGAAAGAAAAAAAAATTCTCTCTCAAGATATGTTTTTCTTTAACAGTAACAACATATTATGCGGGAGAATCTTCTATATTATGATATATGTCTACAAGCTCTCTAGAAAATCTAGAGAGAGGGAATCCCATCACGTTGTAATAGTCTCCATGGATCTTTTCCACAAGAGTGCCTCCTATCTGTTGGATGCCATAGCCTCCCGCTTTGTCCCTGGTGAGGAGTTGGGGAAAGAAATTGGTTTAAAAACAATCTACAACTGACATTTGTTTCAAATATAAGGGGAACCAAGCAAATTGTGAGAATTGGATTAAATATATTAGGCCCTCGCTTATGTGGCAACAACTTCACATATGTGACCCGTCGCAACGGTTCGGTACAGAAGCTACGTCTGGTCAAATCAAGTTACAGCTTAAAATAGCAGAGAGGGTAAAATTTATGCAAATTTTTTTTTGGTCGATTTCATTACTTCAATATCTTAACTAACGGAAAATTAAGTAAAAAGCTTTAAAAAAAGCATAAATATTGACTTTCTTTATATTTTTTTACCACTGTAGTCGCTACGGTTATGGTTTTTTGACTTCTTTGATGCCTGATTTCTCAGGATTTTTATTTTTAAAGTATTAGAACTATCGCAACTTTAACAAGCCATAACTCAGCCAAATATGGGAATATTTTGATGAAACATGCCTTGTTTGAAAGATAAATTCAATGGCTTTAAGGTGTGAATAACTCAGTTTGTCCACAATGTAACTTGTGTACCAAACCTTCGCGACGGGTCACATATAATTGAAGGTAATAATATCATATTATTACAGAAGCAAAATCAAATGTGTTATGGCTAATTCAGAGAAATGCCATCAAAGATTCAGCAAAGTAGGCTTATCATCTGCTTGCTTTTCTCTCCTGGTTCTATGATTGGTTATGTTTTGCAGCAGGAATGTATTGCATGTCCCATTGCTTCATTATTCAACCAGACACAGAGCTGGACCCCAATACTGCATGTTGAAGTAGGAAGGGTAGAAAAATAAAACAAAACAAAATATTCTGCCCTTCATTTCTTTTTTTAGTCTGGAGTCTGTACCAGAAAAGCTATGGGAATGTTGGTGGAGAAAAAAATGGAACTTCAAAATCTCTTGTAATATCATACATAATGAGCAACAACTTGAATTATTTGGAAATGGGGAAAATATGTAAATGCTCACACATGGTGCCTACATATAGATCAAATCATCACACAGAGAAATGAATGTTGAAATTTATATAAGTAACATACATCATGAGTGTACAATCAAAAAACAAAAAAGGTATTTGGACAGAATATAGTATAGTGAATTAATCAATTATAAAAATAAATAAGTTTAAAAAAAAAGTTTTCTTTTATTAATCGTAATCTTGCTATGCCATTTGGGGCACTATGTAATTCCCGTTGCTGAAGATTTTTGGGGATAGGGATTTGAACCACTCGTCGCAGAAAAATATTCGTAACTCCACAACCACAAAAGCTACAAAAATGAAGCTCTGAGGATAGTTAGAGATATTATCCAGTTGGACACTCAAATTGTCAAAAATACATTAAATACTGCAAATCTTTAATGCTAAAATATTCACCATCGTAGTCAAAATTTTGGCCATTTCTAGACCTATCTAGGTTAGGAGTTGCAACTATGGATACTATGTCATGTCTAAACTCATGTTAGACACTCATTCCACCTATTAGAATCAATAAAATAATCAATATTATTTATGATAATTGTATTTAAAGAGATCAGTCTCATCAGCAAATGTAATTTTGAACAGCCACAAAATGGGTGTTCCGACGTTAAAAACTATAAAAATCACAATTTTCCACAGATTTCTATCCTGTTAAGTTTGTCAAGGGAAGAAAAAGCCTCTAGAACAAAAGAAAACCATTCAGAAATTATTTTAAACCTCATAGGTTTTTGCATTCCACTGTTTAGTACGGTATACTTTGATTTCAACTTAAGTCAGTTTCAGCAATGGGAATGCATATCGGAAGTTTAGACTTATTAAGTCCACTTCAGCAAGTTAAGGAATAAAGATATGTTTTTGGATTTTACTCACATTGGCTCGCCTGTATCAATATAAGCTTCAACAATGTCTTTGGAAAGTTTATTCATTGTAACTTCAGTGCATTCAACAAAGGATGTATACTGGAAAAGATCATCAACCATAAGTTTCTTTTCCAAGAGTGCCACTGTGAAAATCAATAACAAGTTAAACATTATGTACATGACATGCCACTGATGATGATATTTAATAGGATTGAATATACTTCTTCTAAACAAAGATTAAAAAGCTTTTTATTTTGTGTAAGTTGCTTAGGGATACAATCCTAATTGAACTATCTTTTTATTTGTTGTTTTAAATTTTCTTGCCTACTTCTTAACCACATTCCTGCAGTATCAGGGCCTAGCTGTATCTTTAGTTACAAATGGAGCGACTATACAGACGCTTTATCCCAATTGTGAGAGCCAAGACATCTAGCATAGAGCAAGGAGATAAAAATCAAGACAAAATGTTCTGTTGTGTCTTTGTGAACTTTTTGCCACAAGAGAGATGAACACCCAATATTACTTTCCATTGTTTTTTCCATAAAACCTAACCCCTCTCCTAAAAAAAAAAAGAGATAAACTTTACATTCATAAGAACTACACTATAATTTTAAATACTATAAGTAGGGCTAGGCCAAAAAGTGAACTCACTTTTCTCATGATAGAAGAATTATAATTACTACTTACCTTTTGCATTGGCTGGAAATGCAAGCACAACCCCAGTGTATACATGGTGGGTTTTTCCACTCAGTCTATGAAGAAAAGACAAAATAGGTTTGGACTTTGACAGACTGAAGCAAAGGATGATAAATCAATCATTAAGTCTGAATTGATCAAATGTCAATAAAAATAAAATTACATTGGAAATTTGACTTAGACATTCCAATCAGGAGGCACGGTTTGTTGTCAAGGAGTGTGAGAATAATAAGTAACCATCCCCCCTCCTTGTTCTAAACTAAAAAGAGCCTTTTGTAAATAAAAAATGAATAATGGCAACAGACATGGAATAGCACATGGAAATATTACACAACATGCTGTCAGTCTGTCAGCTATGAAAAAAAACTATCAGAAATTCACAGGATAGTAAAATTTGCATGTGACAAGCAACATATTTTGAATTTCATGATAAAAAAAAAGGTACTCTCTTCTGTCTGTGTAAGTGAGTACATAAGAAATACAAGAGAATAATATGTCCTGACAACAGCAAAGTAAACGGTCAAAAACATAACTAAAAAAATAACAAATCAATTACGATGATAAAATTGAGACTGCGTCATCTTTATCCTTTGGCTTCTCAATGATGCGTGAATCTTGACACACCACCGTATCAGCTCCAATCAATAAATCAGGCAATGGCTAAAGGGGCCAGAAAAAGAAATACACATTTGTTGATTATAACAGTTAGGTTTTCACAAAAATGGTAAAGACTATAAAGTGAATTTGACATTTACTAAGACTTGCTTTTTCTTTTTTCTCTTCCACTCGTTATCAATATGTCATGCAGTGTTGGGGCACAGCTCTATGACTGGTTACAAGTTAATAGAGCAATGAGACATGTGATGCATTCCCTAAGCTAAATATAACAAATCACAGAGCCATGAAGAAACTTTAGATGAAGATATAAGTAAACAGATGATCAGCCTACTGAGCTGAGTCTTTGATGGCCTTTAGGAACAAGACATTTTTGGTCTTCTTCCTTTTGCCTCTGTCATGTAAACTTCTCATTTATTTCAATGAGAAGTTTTTGTCACAAAATAACAATCCTCAGACTTTTGTTAACAAAATTCTATTAGCTGATTTATTTCGTTTTGAGTAGGTAGTTCAAAGTGGACATAGATTCAACTTCCATTCAAAAGGCTGAGCAAGGCAATAAATTTGCAGCTATTACTCTAGACTAAAATGGATTGTGGTGATATGCAAATTGAGACTTTTATTGAATTATTAGAGAGCTTAAGGGCGCTTGTGACAGCTATTATGTCATATTCCTTTTAGATGTGTAGGTAACACACAATTAGTCACCATCCAAAAACCTAATCATGCATCATGGTCCAGGAATTTCAACCATCTATTGTGTACAAAAAAAAAAAAATTCCTCAAGATAACATGTGATTATGTACTTGAGCTCAATTTATTGAAAAGGGGAGTTATAATTATAAGACTGTATACCAAATATGACAGGACAGACTAGAGAATAAAAAAAAGTAAGATGATAGTTTGAGTTCAAAGTCAAGGAACAGATGTAGAAAAGTCAACACAGAATTCACTCCAAATACTCACCAGGCATGGAGGTAAGTACTTATTATTTAAAAAAAGGATATTTTTAACTTTCAAGAGAAGTACAACAAAAAATGGGAATTACATCAAGAAATTTCTTTTTACCTTACTTTGACTTAATTTTGTTGCCACATCTTCCAACTTTAATCGTGCTGTTTCAAGAACATAGTCTTGTGGAAGTGGTATTTTCATCTTATCAAGGTTTTCTTCAAAAGTAGATGGAATAACTTCCACTGCCAGTCCCTGAAATAGAATTATAAAGGATTTACAATTTAGGCTGAAAATATTGTAAGTGAGATCGATGATTATGATAACGTTTTTTATACAGTACACCAACCATCCAACCACCTAACCAACAAACCACCAAACCAACAAACCACCCACCCAACCAACCAACCACCAAACCAACAAACCACCAAACCAACCAACCACCCAACCAACCACCCAGCAAACAACCAAACCAACCAACCAACATAATAAGTAAATTTATGACTCGATATTAATGCTTTCTTTCATAAATATATACATTGACATAGATAATAACTAAAGGCCTGACTCCATATTATACTGAAAATCGATTTTCTTTTTCTTTTTTTTTTCTTCAATTGTTGCTTGTGCCCCAGATGTAGACATCCGGTGTCCGCCCCCCACCCCGCCAGGAGACGGGATTGCAGTAGGAGACCTAAAGTCCGAGTACAAGCTGGGCGAGGAGGCATCTTTCAAGTGTGAGGACACGAGCACCTACAGTGACACCTTCTATACGACCTGCATGAGCGACGGTTCCTGGTCCCCGCTGCCACAAGTCTGTTTACGTGAGTCCCCCTTAACCCTTTCACTGCGGGATCTGATTCTAACCCAACTAAAATATGCAAACTCTTGAAAGTGTACATGTTCTTATATTATATATTATACAAGATAAATCAAATTTCAGTGAATTTCAGGCTTTTGGCATATTATATCAGTTCACGGAAATCTGATTTATCTGGTATAAGAACGGGCAAATCTTGAAGTTTTTGCGTCCTAGGCATTGAAAGGGTTAACCCTTCCGCCTGCGGGGTCTGATTCTAACCTCCAACTGAAATATACAAAATTTTGACAATTTACGTTTACGTGTTCTTA
Organism: Melibe leonina; assembly: GCA_031471865.1. Classification (NCBI taxonomy): domain Eukaryota; kingdom Metazoa; phylum Mollusca; class Gastropoda; order Nudibranchia; family Dendronotidae; genus Melibe; species Melibe leonina. The sequence goes on along the minus strand of JAUEKZ010196092.1, from coordinate 2,603 downwards.
TAGCAGATAAATCAAATTTCAATGAACTGACATGTTATTGTTATGCCAAAAGCCTGAAATTCATTCAATGAAATCTAATTTATCTGGTATGAGAACAGGCAAATCTTGGGGATTTTGGTATCCTTAGCAGGGAAGGGGTTAAATCTGGCATATTGTTAACCCTTTCACTGCGAGGGCCGATTCCATCCTTAGAGAATAATATTATGTTTGCAATATCTTTAAAAATAACGTGTTGTTATATTATTATACCAGATAAAAAAGATTTATGTGGACTGACATGATAATATTATGCCAAAAGCCTGAATTGATCATGTTAACCCTTTCACTGCTAATGACACCAAAATCTTCAAGATTTGTCTGTTCTTATACCAGATAAATCAGATTGCACTGAGTATAAAAAGACGTATATTTTCAAGATTTTGCAAATATCAGTTTGGTTATAATGACACCTTGCTGTGAAAGGGTTAACTCCCTCCGCTGAATGACACCATCACACAATTTTGTGTCTTATATTAACCCTTCCACAACAAGGTCTGATTCGAACCCAACTGAAATATGTAAAATCTTGAGAATGTACGTGTCCTTCTACCAGATGAAATCTACTAGATTTCAGTGAACAGGCAACACTTGAAGATTTTGGTGTCATGCATTAGCAGTGAAAGGGTTAATGCTGAGTATTTTGACCCGACACTGACATATAATATAGTATACAGTCTATATTATACCATGGATAGTAAAGTAGGGAGATCGGTGGCGACATTCCTGCCTGGGTCATACCTAAGACGTTAACCCTTTCACCGCGAGGTCTGATTCTAGCGGAAATGAGCTATGCAAAGTCTTTAATGTGCACACCTGTCAGATAAATCAGATTTCAGTGAATGAACATATTATACCAAAAGCCTGAAATGGTATCTTCTTGTGCGGCTCTGTGGCCTAGTGCGTAAGCAGTTGGCCTTGTGACTGAAAGGTCCTTGCTTCGAATCGATCATGTGAAGGCTCTGTAGCCTAGTGTGTAGGCAGTTGGCCTTGTGACCGAAAGGTCCTTGGTTAGAATCCGTCATGATACGGCTCTGTGGCCTAGTGCGTAGGCAGTTGGCCTTGTGACCAACATGTCCTTGGTTAGAATCAGTCATGTGACGGCTCTGTGGCCTAGTGCGTAGGCAGTTGGCCTTGTGACCAACATGTCCTTGGTTAGAATCAGTCATGTGACGGCTCTGTGGCCTAGTGCGTAGGCAGTTGGCCTTGTGACTGAAAGGTCCCTGGTTCTAATCCATCATGTGACGGCTCTGTCATGTGGCCAAGTGACTGAAAGGTCTCTAGTGCGAATCAGTCATGTAACAGCGGAAAGTTGAGTCCTTGGAAAAGGAATGTAAATTTTGCAAGCGCCTAAAAGGCAGGCTGTCTCTTCTTGTATGTAGAATGTTGCTGTTGGCCAGGGACCCCCTGTAGAGCGCTTTGAGCACGTTTAGTTGATATTGCGCAATAAAAAAAAGCTGAAACAAAGGAAGTGATTATTAGGCCAGTACAGTAGGACAAAGACAAAACAAGCGACGTTTCGACCAAAGCTCTTTATCAAGACAAACGAGACTAGAATAAGACTTTCCCTTCCCCCTCCCCTTTCCCCATCACTCCCTTCCCTCAAGCTTTTCATTTCTTGTTCTGTGTTTGACACCCAGTGTGTCCCCTAAACAGCAAAAACAGAAACGGCACCTGCTACACACACGTCCCCAAGATGTTGACCTACATACAGGCCAAGCAAGAGTGTGCCAACCTAGGAGGAGCTGTGATCATGCCCAAGACTAACGAACTGAACGAGCTCATGGCATCGGTGGCGTAAGTACACTAGTCTCTAGCTTCTTGAAGTAGCTGTCTGTCTATCTGGATACATCTGTCTTGTCTTCCAGGATTTGTCTGTCTGGATATATCTAACTAGGTCTGTCTGTCTGGGTATAACTATCTACGTCTGTCTGACTGGATACATCTGTCTTGTCTTCCAGGATCTATCTGTCTGAATATGTACTTTAAAACATGGAACAATTTACAATACGAATTGAAAAATGTACCCTCTGTGCACAATTTTAAGGTTACGATAGGTAAAAAAATTGGAGGAAATGTGCATTAAGTTTATGACTAACCATTTTGAACCTGCGGATTTTTGTTTCAATCTCATTACTTTTGTTCTCTTTGCATAACGTTCATGGAATATCTATTCCATTTTGTTTGAATGTGTAATATTTCTATTCGTAAAATGTAACCCTTTCTCCAGGGATTTTAAAGGCTTCGAGCCTATATGCTCTGTAAATATGATATGATATGATAATATACATATTTATTTAAGTCTGTCTGTTTGGATGTGATTATCTGGGTCTGTCTGGATATAACTATCTAGGTCTGTCTGTCTGGATATATCTATCTAGGTCTGTCGGTCTGGATATATTTATCTAGGTCTGTCTGTATGGATATATCTATCTAGGTCTGTCTGTCTGGATATATCTATCTAGGTCGGTCTGTCTGGATATATCTATCTAGGTCTGTCTGTCTGTCTGTCTGGATATATCTATCTAGGTCTGTCGGTCTGGATATATCTATCTAGGTCTGTCTGT
>JAUEKZ010196027.1:1276-11744 GCA_031471865.1 Melibe leonina | reverse complement strand
ACAAAAACACCCCCCCCCCCCCCCCCCCCCCCCAAAAAAAAAGACAACCACTCATCCATTTCCCGCACACTTCCGGACTAGGACCCTAGATATGGTCTAGATTAATATTTTCCAATTAGCATCACTCCTAACATTTTTCTTACTTTTTCGAATTTTTTGTGGCTCAGTGAAATGTCAGGCTCTAATAAGTTGAAAAACTAGATTACTTTATTTCTAGCCTTGCTGACCGCAAGACTAAACTTCAAGGACTGTCCAGAAACCTCTCTACTTATATCTCCCCAATCAATACATCATATTTTAGACTTACTGGGGTGTCTGTTCAACAATGAAATCAAAGACATTATTTGTAAAGAAAAAAAATGAAAAACAAGTTGTATAGAAACCAACCTTTACTCTTCTTTGGGGTTCACTTGGATCAACAGGCTGTGCCTTTGGTAAACTCACTGCACTGGAGCAAAACCGCAAATCAGTCGTATCGTTCTTCCATAGCTGTGTTCTTTTCAAAAGCTGGTGAAATCGATGTCCTTTTAATATTGTTTGAGACAGAATTTTACGAGCAAATCGAGGACATGGGTGACACAGTTGCGTTGACGACATTCTCTCTAGATAACAGCACTTGGTTCCACCGATAGACTGGTTTCGATATCGGTGTGTAGCAGACAATCTAAGAGTGGATAATATTGCAACAATAAAATGTGACCGTTCAGTTTTCACCTCGTGTTTTTCCTTCCAAAACACGACCCATCATTTTCACAACACACAAGTTATCGAATGAAAAATTTTGCCAGTCATACACAGTCTAAATTTAGAAATTCTGCTCTCTCTGTTTCTGGGCCGTGGTTTCTCTTAGCAGACAGTGTGGCCAAGAGTTGAGTAAGGTCACGAGGGGCCGTGACCGGACTAAAAAGCTCAAAGGTCATGTTTATTTGGTAAGTAGCTGTTGACATGAAGCAGGTGCAAATGATCTGATACCAGTTAATACAGAAGAAAAAAATATTTTCGAATAAGGGTCTATCGATTCTATAGACTATCTGGTTTTCCTCTAGGTTCTGTCTGATAGACATTCTATCTATCTAGAGATAATGACCCAATCTTCGGGTCACTAGTCACTAGGATTCATTAAGACATATTCTCAATGCCCATAAATAAAAGAGATAATTTACAGCAACTGAGATTATCCTATGGAACTTCTAATATTAGACGCCTGATTGCTATATTTATGTTCTAAGTCTAGATAGGGCAGCTAAGACGTCCAAATAAGTAATCATATTTTAGTTCTAATATACTTCGATATGGTTGCATTTTTAATGGGCATTCAAAACCCGAATGATTCAAACATGAAATTCATTACTTCAATTACATTCTCAGTCCCAGTAGATAGCTATGCATCTCATTATCTTGAAAATGTAACTACCTGATTCGCTTCCTTCATTCATATCCCTACCATCTTACCAATAAAAAGACACAAACTTGGAAAAACACGGGAAAAAAGCACAGCATAGCATAATACGCCGTGATAGAAAAGATTTCTCTCACAAGAAAAAAAAAACCCTCACGAGCAATGGCCAACAACAATAAGAACTAAGAAGTATGGTCCAGGAAGACCAAGGATATTCTATTGACCTTCATGTACATATGCACTCAGCACAACCATGACAAGTGAACCATCTCAATTCACCTTGATGTGTTTAACATGTGTGCAGCACCTTTTGGGTGGGGAAAAAATCTACGATAGAATAGCAAATGCCCAGAAGACTTGTGCTGGTGGCAGGTAGTAGTGGTAGTAGAAAGTCCTATAGAGCCTACTGACCAAAAAAAAACCAAAAAAAACACAACAGCGCTTATCCCTGTGTCTGTAGCTTGAAGTGGACAAGTGACAATGATTGTCATCCCACCCTCTGGATATATTGCTGTTCTATCAAGGGGGAATTTCTAAAAAACAAATTAAGGATTGGTGGTACCCACTTGACACCTGGGTGTGATGGAGCAATTGGGTGGCACCACGGGCTAGAATCACTTTTCAACTTCTCTGAATTTGTCTGCTCTCATTAGTAAGGCCAGTCCTTTCACTTGCTTTTCTTTCTTTCGGGGATTTTCAGTATCTTTTGTTATTTATTGAGAGTTTAAGGGCGCTTTCAACTGCTATTGACATATATAAGCACCCAGGGGTAAGTAAGATGAAAGTAAGGCCAGTTAAAAGAATAGTCAGACTTTGACCCTGCCTGGGACGTTTCACAGAGCGATGATTTACATTGTAAATTACTAGGTAAAGATAATATTATCTCTAAAAAAAAAAGAGACAAAGATTAACAAGATGACTTACAGGAAAATCAAATTCACCTCTCACAATCGCAAAGCAAGACACACAGATGATGGTACCATCCACATCACGCTATTATGGTTGGGGAAGACCAATAATATTCTACCGTCTTTACTTTGTCTATGAACGTACTGTCCTTCTAGATAACAAGTGACCCTGTAGTTAGGTACTGCAGTGTAAACAGGGGGGATGACCATAAGTCTGTTAGGACGACAGACAAGACCAACCCTGAGCTAACAACAGATACAAAACAGCTGTGTCTACTGTACATATAAGCTTCTAAAAGGGAGCACTGACGAAGAGAGCGCTCGAAAAAGTAAGATGATAGATAAAGCCAAAAGAGAAGTAAAGCCCACCAGAGGCGCCCGCCAACCGCCCGCTTTTCAGTGACTGCTCCAAATTTTCAAAGATATATAACATGTCCTTAGTTTACAACACTTTCCTTGGGTGTGTTCTCTTTTCTTTTCAAAAAGTCTTGGATGACATAACGTAACTGTGCATATTGTGCAGTAAAACCTCATTATACTTATACAGACTAAACGATCATTTCTATGTGCTGCCTTACTTTTACTTGGGTACAATTACAAAAATAATGAAATGAAAAAAACTTGTATAAAAAAACGTATCCACCAATAAATGATACATTCTGCCAATTGTAATGTTAATAATTAGTCTTTTACTTTCTTCCAATAACCACTCACACTTTGCAAAACCTGGTGTATGTACACTCTTTTCTTTAACTTTAAGTACAGGCTTATCCTTCTCTAAAACATTCTTCTAGTTCTAGTCAAAATGAAGGGTAGGTAGTACTTACTGTATACAATTTTGTCATTTTTTCAATGTAGACCAATGTATAACATCTCTAGATTTAATTTTGATTATCTCTACATTTTAAAAAATCCTTTACTCAGTAGTAGTATATTGAGGTTTTTGCTGAATAAATAGGTAGGTAATAAAGACTGTTTCAATAAGTGGGGGAAAAAAATGTTCAACGTCAGCCTAAAAATAATATATAAGAAAGAGAGGAGTAATAACATTATTAACAATCCCATATTTGTCCCCAAGGGAAAATTTGTCTTCTGGAGCTGTCCCAAAGGAATACTGGGCCAACAGCCACAGTGCAATGCTACAGTAAAGGAGATAAAGTGCCTTACCCGAGGGCACAATGTAAGTGATCATGGCTTTATTCACTGCATTGATGGATAGATGGGTATTTGAATTCACGGAGTCATCCACTGACTTTATGTCAACAGTCATAAATTCTTGGCATGACTCTTTTGTAAGGTGTGTTAGCGGTGTGACCAGTGACACCACCCACTTTGGATTGAGAATTGGATATGAAAACAAATGCACAAGACTGTAACTGTAACTCAGAAAAATGTATACTTAGAAAGTTTTTTCAAACAATAATTTATTTGCAAAAAAGTTAGGTTGACCAAAACAAAAAACAAAAAAAACAAAGCAAACAAACATCCCCACCCCCCAAAAAACAGTGTCTACAAAATCAAGATTTCCTTTGTGAAACCAGAACATCTCCATTCCCAGCCTTGAAAGAAAAGAATTTCCAAAGTTATGTAAAAAAACAAACAGTTCTTTAGTCCAATCCTGAATTTTCTAACAAGAAAAAAAATCTCCACTACCCCAGGATCAATAAAACCTTTTGACAAACATAAAATTTGGAATAAACTTTGAAGCTTACACACTCAAATAAATATCATTCCACTTTCTTCATCTCACATTCAATTTATTTCTGTTCTTGACAATTCACCTCAGGTTTGTCAAATGCAGCTTTACTTCAACTCCAGAATGTACTTCCAATAAAGTTTAAGATAAAAATATAAAGCTGATGGTGATAGAAGGATCCCTATTGTCAATAATTATTTACAAAATAGATATACACCACACAGTCACCACACGCTTATATTTCAAAAGAGTCACAATAACTTGTTTCCAACCACTACTGATTCATGAATATAAAAAAGGGAAAATACATTGACGTGTCTTTCTTAAATCACCACTTTTCAACACACATTTTCAACGTTATCAGAGAAGGCAAACGCTTCTTGTTGAGTTTGAGGGGAGGAGGAAGAGACTGTAGATCACATCTTCCACAGGGGTACCGCCAACTATAGTAACAACACACGTCTGCTAGGACATTGCCCTGACCCTCCGTTCGGCACAATTTTTGGACCCCCAAGTGAGAGTTGAGTTCCTGTATGCTGTCCACTGATGATGTCACAGTGCCAGAAACAAAAGGGAGAGAGAGAACCATTATCATGAAAGTGAAAGTTAAGAGGAGAGAGGTTTTAAATCAAACGTATTCACCTAGGTTAATTTCTTTGTCATCTTCAAGTATTTTTACAGAAGTCATTTATAGATAGACTTGTAGGGATGAAACTTTTAAATTTGAAACACGATTTTTCAAATTCTTAAGAAAAGAGATCAAAACACATTAAAGTAATCTTTTTTTTTTCAATTTACGCTACTGATCAAACAATGGAAATATGTAGGTATGCAATTCACATTTCAACATGCAATACCGGTATTGGTCGACTGACATTTGACAATTGACAACAATCCTCACATTTTCTACTAACTGACACTTTTCCCAGACTCGAGGTCCAACACTGTCCCATCTTCCAGATAAACTTGTCCATCTATCACTTTTATTTCCCCTGCTTTGAATTTTTCTTCAATATCCCTGGCATACACAGAGTTGAAGATTTCTTTTGGTGTGAGTTTGTTCTGCTTGATTTCTTTGGCTGTATACGTCACATAAGGTTTGAGCTGAAAGAAAATATACAAGTTATTGTAAACATAATTGCACATACACAGTACAAGTATCAAACTGAAGGAAAGTCATATTATCATATATGACATACACATATCTAATGATAAATTTATGTCACTTCTCTCTAAACCATAGCAAGGGTCCAGCATTTGATTGGTCTATATATGTTGCACTTTGTGCCAGATCAGTTGTTAGTTATATTCTCTAGACTATCTGGTGCTCATAATTGGTTCAGTGTCCACACCATGCTGACGGTGCTTAACAACATAACTTTGACCCAAGCTGATTGCAATATGAAACATTTGTGATCAAGACGAACAGCCAACATTTGACAGATAGTTTCGAATTTAAAGTTGAAGTCAGACAATCAGAGTAAAATTTCTTGGCTAATATGATTTAGAGAGTGTTAGAGTGTGGTGTTCTATATACTTTTTAAAATATACACCACTCTTTGTAAAGTTTCATCTTAAGTAACAATATAGGTCTGTTTATACCTGAGTACCTAACAATTTACAGTGGAACCCCTGGTTTTCAATGGTTACTAATAATGTATAACAATAAAATCAGGACTGGAGGTAAAGAGGACATATGATTGTCTTATCCAGGGGTTGTCGTTATTCAGGGGCGTCGCTATCCAGGGGTTTTACTGTAGTTACATTCTCCTTAGATACCTTCTGTTACATTATATGACCATGCCACTATGCATAGTTTTTCAAAAGACTTATTAGGAGACGGCTAGGATACCAGTTAATGGGATACTTCATCAACTCACTTCAAAATCTGTTAAATCTGGGACAACAAATTCGGGTACCATTTCTTTCACAGGGATGAGTCTCTTTGAGTGCTTGTCCATTATGCTAGTTGGGGCTACCACTGAAACAAATTATAAAAAATTGTCTAATCACATATACAACATAATCTTCACCCTTCCATTTCATTCAAAGTAATGTCATTTATCAGTTATGAGGATTTTTCTGACATTTGTGAGTAGGCTGATCTGTCATCTTGTTTGTTTTCGTCATGCTGTTACCACTTGTTGTAATTATAAAAAAATGAACAGAGAATCACAAATAAACAGCCACCACACAATGAAACAAGATTCGAAAGAATGCTTAAACCATGCAGAGCCCTAATACAAATAGTAGCATTAGTTTCAAATTCTATGTAACTGGTTTTGTTTCGATAACCAAATGAGGTTTGTGTGCAGCTTACGGGCTACCTGCGAAGGACACTGAGCCGCACAATGCGGCTTTATGGGATTGAAACAGTTACAGTTTGTTTTTTAATCAAACCATAATGAAATTTATCATTGAATCCAAAAGATTTAAAAGAAAAACAATTAGGGAAATAAAATAATTTTGAATTAAGGTTAGTTTTGGATTAAGGGTTTTCTGAGAGGGAGAAGCGAGTACCAATAATTACATCTGTATCTGTAGAGACTTCAATACAATACACTGACCTGCTACTGCTAAGCGCAATTGCTCTAACACTTATCTCTTGCAAAAAAACACAGGTGACACGTAATCAAATCTAAACATAATGACACCACCAGCCATCTCTCCTTTAAACATACAGGTGAATTAAATCCAAACATGCGCTCAGTTCATTACAATCAAGGACCATACTCTGGTTACTAGATAATAACTGCCACCAGATTTATAAGCTCTAAAATGACTAGACCTAAGAAGTGACTGATCTCAATGACTAGGAAAAAAATTGGAATATTATAGATCTACAGGACAATTCTTTTCATATTCTACATAGATAGACTAGAATTCCAAAAATAAAATTATCACTCACATCTCTCTGGGAGAACCTCGAGCATTTTCTTACTGCCGCCTTCTTTGGTTGGACCTATATCCTTTGCATTGACGGCAAACCTCTTATCCCATGGTGTTCTTTTCTTTCCCGTCCCTGCATCAGTAACATACTTGGTGGCAGAAGTAGATATGCTACGGAAGCATCGGATTGAATAGTTAGGGGTTACCCTTGACAAATTCATCTCTTCATGTAGAATGTAAGATTCAGCCAACTTTGACAACTTGAACACTACTTTCGTTTTAAAATGTCTACAGTGTTGGACAATGTGTCTTATTTCAAAAGAAAAATATAACCGGTTAGAGTGATAGATAATATGCTGTTTATCTAAGAATTTAAGTATTATAGAGTCTTGACAGTTTTATGAGAATACATAGCTTTGAACAGGTAAGTATCCAAATTCTCATGAAGTTTGACGCTAGCACTTGAAAAGAAGATCATGTATCTTGATTTATTTCTGGAGTCACTTGAATGAAAAGCGAAAGTAGATAACGAAGTGAAAGAAAGAAAAGGTCAATCACAATAGTCAACATTTCGGAAAGTGTGGAACACCACATTCGGTGGCCATATCATCCCAATCCTATTCATGCTGTTTGTTACAGGAGAAAATTTCACCACATTTTGTACAAAATCCTAGCAAACAAGTAAGAGATATTCTTAGTTCCTAATAGCACATGATTCACAAGACATATCAGTGCTGGGCATCGTAGAGTAGACTTGTCAGAGACCCATGAGACCCAAGTTACACCCACTGTGAAGTGTGAGTGTGTATAGCGGTGCGTCAGTGCGTGTGAGGGTGGATGAATGGGCTAGCAGGTAGAAAGGCAGAAGGGGGGGGGGTGGGCTTGCAGAGTTTGGAAGACCAACACTTGATGTGCAGGATTCACAATTTTCATAATATTTGTGTGCAGTATTACTATTACTTGCAGTGCTGCCAACCTTCACGCCTGTTTTTGATGATAATTTTTGCAGTTTTTTACCATGTAGTACTAATGAAATTACTTGAATTTCAGGATTGTACGCATAAAAAAAATCTTACTCATTTTGGCTTCCCATTGTAAATTGTACGCATTTTTAATGGGCTAGGGTTGGCAGCACTGTACTAGCTACTTAAAGCTGCCTCTTTCCACCCATGCTTGTGCCGACGTCCCCTGAATGACCATTCGCCCGGCATGTTGTCACTGATATCTGACATGTGCTTTAAATTATCTTTGCGCAATGCAGACGGCGTATGCATCACGGCACTTTGGACTCACCCACGACTCTAACTCATGGAGCAGCTGGAAGATTCACAGCACTACTCAATGAATTTGATCCTTCCTTGTTTCTTTTGAGTTTTGAGCTGTATCGTCAGCTTGCTCCAGCTCTACTACCATCTGCTTTTGGCTGGGGAAGGGATTGGCCACTATACCTATATAAAAACACTAAATCTCTCTTTATAACGCCATCTGCCAACGACTGTAACATTCATGATTTGCATAGTGAAGTGTGATCATACTGCCAGCCTAATATTTTGTCATCTCCGTACTAAACCTGAATAGAGGAAACACCGGTTAAACTTGAGCTCAACGGGGAACGGTCTTTAAACTGGTCTTTACTTTCTATGACATTGTTTTAATAGATTTGCCTTTATTTTTGTAAGAATTTTTATCTCTTATTCAATAGAATGTCTCTGTCCCAGTTAACCTCATCATGCATAACTCTCTTGACACCTGCTGCAATTAGAGTTGCTGCAACATGTTCCTGCTTCAGGTAAGAGCATATTATTACTTCTTGACATATGTTTTTATTCTACATATTATGCTAATTTTTAAAGAGCGTGAGAGAGAAAGAGGGAGAGGAAGGATGTTTCTGAAATGCTGCAAACTTTTTTGATATTGAATCTTATTTTGTATAAGGGAAATGTTTTGTTTTTATTGAATCCTTAAAAGTTCACTTAGGTCGAGTGGAGTTGAGATGAGATGTAAACCCTTTACTTTACGTTGATATATAATCTTTAGCTCAGTGCCACTTACCAAAAAAAGATTACTGTAACTGTAACAGATCTACCTATTGCTATGTATCATCAAAGGCTTGCTCTCAAGATAATCAAACTATTTTTATTTTTTTTACCAATTAGGGAATGAATATTACTGATGAATATTGAGTCTCTACTTCTTTCTTTGTACTTTGAATTTCATCAATACATAGTTTAAAATATTATTTTCTTAATACCTAAAGTCAGCTTTCTGTGAGGAAAAAAGAACCTATGTTATCATGAATGTCATATTTTTTAATGACATATCATCAAACTCAAGATACTCATGTCATTGTCATGGAGGAAATGTGTCACTGTTGTCTCACTTGTTTCCAGCACAACAAAAAAACTTGATGAAGTTCGCACTCTTAGCCGCATGAGGATTGTGGATAACAGTGCCATTGGAAAGGCTGCAGCCGAAATTGGAAAACCCCCTCGTGTTATCCATGTTTATAATGACAGACAGGTTTGTGGAATTAATATAGAAGCTCTTTAAATGTAGTGCTTAGAATTTGGCAATTTCAAGCCTTCATTACTTTTTGTAAAAAGATAAATTGGTTTTGACTGAAATGATGCATTTTTACTAACACTAACACTTTCTTCATACTCCTTTTCCTTGTCCAAACCAAATGTCTCAACTTGTATTTTAATAATTTTATTTTTTGATGGATATAGTTTCATTGCATTTGAGCACATCAATGTACACAGCGTGATTTCCAAAATTCACACGGACAACCATAAGGTCATTGCATGTATTGATATTTATTAGGCATAGCTGTGTGAAATCAGATTATCAAGTTTTATATTACATTCATTGACAGGTTGGTTACTTGGGAGACAAGGTTTTGGTAACAGTGAAAGGAGAAATGAGAAGAGCCTACATAGTTGGTTTAAAACAGAAACAGAGGCCTAATGTCCCGAGGACTGATACCAACAACATTGTCTTGGTTGACGACAATGGCAACCCTCTTGGCAATCGCATTACTGTACCCATTCCCTCTGCATTGAGGGGCAGGGGTGGTGATCTAACTAAAATTTTGTCTCTTGCAACTCGATTTGTATGATAATGATAAGATTGGCTTATTTTAATATTGTGTTTCTATCCAGTGTTTGTTGTGAATGAATGACACTGACAGTGAAATGACCATGGCTGTAGTATGTACATATGTTGTGTTAATAAAAGATTATCTGACTCATACTCATATGTGTTATTTATACCTTATTTGTCAATTGAATGACTGCAAATGTTACACAGTAAAAATAGTTACAAACAAGATAAAGTTGTTGGAACTTATTACTCCATTTTTTTTTTACCTGACTTGTCATTGACTTACACTCAAGCCTCTGGTGGGCACTACTTCTGTTTCTTCTATTTCGACTTTATTTACCATCTGGATTTTTCCCAGCACTCTCTCCAGTACTCCCTTAACAAGCATACACATAGTATAGCTATTTTGTTGTATCTGTTAGCTCAGTCTTTGACTTTGTCTTGTCTGTCCTCCCAACAGACTTATGGTCATCC
>JAUEKZ010196016.1:0-11746 GCA_031471865.1 Melibe leonina | reverse complement strand
CCTTTGGTCGAAACGTCGCTTGTCTTGTCTTTGTAACCATATATGGGCCTTTAGTCACTCCTTTTATTTCACCTTATAAATAATTCAAGATGTAGAAAGACATGTTTTTGCTCTCCTATTGAATTATACTATTTTCTCTCCAATCAAATCTGACACTAATATCCGCGAGTTTCACACTGTTTTCCAGATATTCATCGACATCTTCCCCAAAAACATTCACCGCTTAATAATCTTATGTTGTCTCGCTGAAACCCACCAACAAATCCACTCGTATACTGTGTAAAAAAAACTCTATGTGGACAAATAAGTACCGACCGACAAGCGTGTCAACGACTGGATTTGAAAACTATTCTTTGACAGAACAGGGTTCCATTTGCCCGCTCCACGCTGTGGAAATAGGGCTGTTTCAATTCCATGGACCAAAAAGCTCTGACAGATGTATTGTAATGATCACCTCTGCGGTTTCTATTTTTACTAAATCCCCTGTCAAATAGCTCATGGGTGTATTTTTTTCAAATGCCAATTTTTTAATAATAATTTTTGTTCATGCTACAACATTAGTCCCATTTCATTTGGGGGCCACATTGTAATATGATGTATTGACTTAAAGACTCTACATTATCTTGAAGGCGATTTCGGAAACCGCCGGAAAAAAAGAAAGAAACAATCTTTCCTATACCAAATCAACGCAGGAAATATTCAAACTGTGTGGGATTGATTAACACTTACGACAGTAGCAGGATTTCCCATGTATTTCACCTCCCTCCTCTCCCCTTTACTCTCCTTTGCCAATCAGATCTGGTAACTTTACACCCAGCCATAATATTCTGTATTGTCATTAAGATATTTAAAAAAACACCCTACCATTATCTGCTACAGCAATTTTAAAACCATTAAAAAAGATTTGTTCTCATATTCTGATGTGTTCACCCCTCTAAAAATAACCTGCCAAGTTAGGATCTTAAACTAGCTACGTTTCCTCTTTTGGCGTTTTCTATTTCTTGTTCCTTTGGATTTCTAAGTCATAAATTTATTCCAAGTTGTTTATCTTCTTTGGCGCAAGTTTTGTGCGTCATTGACGTCTCCTTTTGGATTTCCCCTTTGCCCTTTAAACATTGAAACCATAGACTCATTACATCCCCTCTAATGTAAAATATCAAAGTCGAAGAGTTTATCACCTCCGGTTGTATGACTTTTACTCCACAATGACGTCTTCTGTAGGCCCCACCTTTCCCGCATCACCATTTACGCCTTGAGCGAGTTGGGTAATTCCTCCACGGTGCCCCTGTCAGGAGACCAGGTCAATTCCATCCATCCTGGTCATTAGTCTTTAGCCCTTGGAATTCATACGGGTCCTGTCCTTTCAAGCAAGCCATTAAGCCATGGGCGGTAATACAGCCACGAAACATCCTGGTGGAGATGGGGCTTTTGCTGGTGACACCATTCTTGGATTGTCTTAATGAAGGCCAGGGACAGACAGACAGCGTAAATAAATTTAAAAATCTTGACGTATAAGAGCACACATATCCATAATCCATACCCATAATCCATACCCATAATCCATACCCATAATCCATATCCATAATCCAAACCCATTCATATTTTTGCAGTCAGGAGTGAGATAGTATTTGAGTGACATGTCAGATCTGTAAGCTGAAAGTGAAAATACAATTTTGTTTCGTCATTAGTTGTCTGTTTGTAGTCGTTTAATAATTTTAATTTTTTTCTGAATATAGAAACAAAATACAAAATGATCGGACCTAAGCAAACACTAAATGACTCACAGGGAATCTGGAATAAAGTTGAATACATGTTGAGAGACAAAAGGTGTATTCAATGGCATGATTGCGCGAGTTTCTTGGGGTCTCCCCCCCCCCTTACTGTAAACCCGCATGACTTGCGCTCATTGTTTATTTAATCAATGATCATGGATTTCACTTATTGATTGATTCGTAGCGTTACTGATTTCTATTGATCTGTCGGTGCATTTAAGCAATTTGTTGAATTTCACGCATTGGTTGTCACGTACCAACAATATCGTAAAATATGTCCACATGAGACAAAGAAAACCAACACCCCATGGAACATTAATGGAATTTGTATCTCACTATCTTTGCATAAGAAAACGCATTATCCATAAATAAGAAAACCTTCAAGCGGCCATCGTTCTCGCTATCTCTATCATCTATTTCTGTTGTAATGACAGTACTTTGTTTTGCTGTTCATACGCTTATCAAAAGATATGCTGATTCAAATCCTGGACTACACAATGCATTATTGATTCTGCCCTTGACATTCTGTGCCCTGCACTTGATTGATAAATACGTCAATATTGCACTGGTTCCAGGCAGCCTCGGGACAAAAAAAGCCAGTCTTTAACCCCGTCATTGATGTTAAACTACTTTCAAATTGATTTGCATTTCATTTCCATGTAAGCCGCTTATCAAACATGGCATGGGCATGTTATTCTAATTCATAAATATGTAAGTACTTTGTTACATCTGTTGTTTGGGTTTTTTTTTCCAACAGCCAGACACGATTATAGACAATAGACATGTCGGTTGTCTCCAAAGGCACATACAAAGCACTTAACGGTTACAAATGCCCCGATCAATTTCGGGGCCTTTGTTGTACTTCGATAGAACCGTAGCAGAATGTATACACTTTGTGTTCATTCAAAATCTTTAGTCTAGCCTTTAATTTACAGCCTATTATACATTAATGCAACATGCTCTATCATGCACGCATAGCCCGCTTCGCTATAGTTGCATTGTTCATGACATTAATTAAGAGTGCTAAAATAAAATGTGCCTAGATTAAAGGGCGTTTGTTTAACAGTTTATTGACTACATCGTATCGACTTTAAAGTCATTGAAAAATCCAAATGCAAGTAAAACACCCCCAGGTTTCGCGGGAAAGACTATGGGCTGGTTTCATGACGCGAGACCAAAGCTTAGTCCGAGACTATGTTCTAAATTTGGCACGATTTCGGTACGGAGTGAATTGTTTTAAATCTTTTGAGTGATTAAAATGGAGCCTAAATTGAGCTAAATTTAGAACTTAGCCTCGGACTAAAATCTAGTCTCGCGTCATGAAACTGGCCCTAGATTTTTCCTATTCTTACGCACAATTGTGACCAAATTGACGCTAAGCAGATAACTGCATTGTGCGCGGGACTTTAAAAAAAGCATGAAAGTGACTTAGCCTATGGACAAATCTGTATTTCTACGTTATCGTATTTGATGCTTTCAATTCATGACACCGATACATTTATAGTATTCAAATAACAAAACTTTAACGAAAAGACACAACTAGACTTCCAAAGCAGCAGCAGTGGGATAGACACGCTCAGTTATGTATAGAAACATATATCTGACAACGCTCTAAAACAAGCGTCTACCTGTAAACATAAAAACATGAAGTGGCTTTTGTTGAGGGTAAGAAAAAAATTGTGTTATTTTGTGTGTGTGTGTGCGTGTATGTGAGAGTGAAAAAGCGAGATAAAGAGAGAGGGAGAGAGGGGGGGGAGGGGAGGGACAGAGAGAGAAAGAGAGGTGAGACTATAGACGGACCGAGAAACATAGTGTGGGCCTATCGAATGATCCTTTGATCCACTGTGGTGACGTCAAAATCGTCAAAAAATGTTTACGTGTAATTGCTCATTCTGTATCTTTTGTGTGTAGAAGTAGGTAGAGGTCCAATTCGTTTATTTCTTTTTGTGTATGTGCACGTTTTCCATGGCAATTATACCTTTTCTTAATTCACACACCCACATCAAACATTACGGATGGGGCAAGTCAGTTCGCAATGTACATCTGAACAAGACATAATATTCTGTTTCTTTTTGTGATTTAAACCCGCTATCGAATCTATTCTTCCAAATTTCTCTCTGATTAGAAATGACATGGCCGCTCTACTTTCTTTTAATGGCAGGCAATATGAGCACGACGCTCATCATTAGAAAACTCTCATTACTCTCAATAAACAAATAAACTACTGATACCCCTGATAGATAGTCTTCATTACCTTTGCGTCTTTAAACAATAACCCAACAGCATGTCTTTTTTTATAACGAATACCTACACCTGCTGTTTGTTGATGCTATCCTTTGTTTTCACAACACAGTGATTCGAAATGCGTGGATTTCAATCAGAAATGGACATCTTTATTCCGGCCAAAGACATACTGCAAATTTTTGGTCTAAAAGTTAATGTAAACCTCTACACTTCCATGCCGATTTTATAAGGAGCGGCGATCTTCTTGCCCAAGCTCGTGCGTCCACTGGATAGCTATGACGATGAGTAAAGGACTGTTCTCTTACATAGAAGGGAAAGTGTCGGAGCTGAAGGTCATTTGTGGCTTGTCGCTTGATTCCCCAGCCAGTGAGGAGCGAGCCATTGGAGCTGTTAAACCAGACCCGATTCCTGCCGCCAAATATCTGTCTGTCTATCGTCAAAGAAAACAGTCGGGACAGCTGGGTGTCGAGTTTAAGGTGAGATTTTTAGTTTCCTTTTTGTTAACTTTTTATTTACTCCTCCAACCCCTCCCCCTTTTCGCACAATGTACAACATAGAAAGCAGGTGGGCGAAGAAGAAAAAGGAAATCTATTTAGATTCGCCACTCGCAACTCTAGATAAAGTCAATCTGATGTCTGGTTTCCTCTTTCTTATAAAGCTTTTTGAGTAAACGTATTGGAATTATTTTCAATGGTGCGTTTATTCCGTATACCCTTCCCCGTCTAAGTTATACAACAATTCCATTTGAGCATAAAGATGATTTTGACAAAAGTAGAAGTTACATGAACATATCGATATTTTTTATTTTTTTTCTCTTTGGGGTGGAGTGGGGGGGGGGGGAGGGGATGGTGCTGGACGAAAAGGTCAAAGACCTTACTATACGTATATCCCCCCCCCCCCTGTCCCCTCACAATATCACACACAATTATCATCACCAGCAGCCAGTTCCGTGTTCTGGCTCTCACCCCACCTATTATCGCATGAATCACATGACTTCTTTCTCTTTCGCAATGCTGCTATAAAAAGGTGGTATTTTATGTAACTCTTGGCAATAGATTGTTACGTTGTCATGAAGGTCCTTGGAGGTTTCTATATTTATAATATTACACAATTATGTAAAGCAGTAGAAGTAAAGTATAGAGTTTAGTCAATCCAGCGCATTGATTAATTCGTTAATTGTACAAGTTTCATCAGCCATATTTTCACAATTTCACACAATGGTCTCCAGGCGCAATGGCCGAGTAGATAGCTGCACAACAGATTGCCCGAGATGACCTGGGTTTGAGCCATGCAGGTGGACTGGGTGATTTTTTATTGGGCAAGAAAAGTTATCCCTGATGGTCTCGGTTTTCTTTACTAGACTGATGAAACATTTACTATCAATAACTAATTGTCTGCTTTATCGACAACCACCGGCATATGAGTCTGGTATCTAGACCAAAAGGCACTAGAGGACTCACTTTATATATACAACAACCTACTTTTTCCAATACCACTGTCAGTTTAGTATTAGTAACCGACACCAAAATATCATATTTCAAACCCTTGATTCCCGATCAGTATAAATAATCTCATCTTTCATAAGAAGGAAGAGTGTCAGATGTTTTCCGTGCCGTATATTTAATGATATCCTCTGAGCAAAGACACTTTGGAAAAAAAGAGACGTAAATGAATTAATACTCTTGATCATGCTGCTTCTCCAGAAGACAAAACACTAACAAGACATTGTTCTCAGTTCTGCCCATCTAAATGGTGTACTTATTTCCATGGAACGCATCTTCGTTACATGGATTAGGATCACTAAATGGGATCAACACAAAATTGCGTCAAAATGAAACGAAACAATCTAAAACTTAATATCACAAAAGGAAAGGACACAAAACAAAATGATAACCATTAACACATTCGGATGTATTATTTAAAATGTATCTATCTCTATTCAGGCCATTTACAAAAACCAAGAAGAGCACCCTACCACTGCCGCACTGAGAAATGTACTACTCAACAACAAGCAAGACGTTGTGTCCTGTAAGTATTGGATGCCCTGCTGTCCATTTTGTCTTACACTTCTGTGTACAGGTGTTCTTCTGGATTAACAATTTCCCAGAAACCTTCATGCCTACCTTCTTACCTAACTACCTGTCTGCCCGTCTGTTTACCTGCCTGCCTACCTACCTACCTGCCTGCCTACCTACCTACCTACCTACCTACCTATCTTCCTTCCTGATGTCTTACCTGGCTACCTACCTAACTTCCTACCTTACTTCGAAGCTAGCTACTTACCTTCCTTCCTACCTACCTACCTACCTACCTACCTACCTAACATATGCATATGCCAGTCGGCTGAAATCTTATTTTTCTGAAATAAGAACAGGCAAATCATGAAGATTTTGATATCTAGTTAGCAGCGTAAGAAACAACCTCAGCATTGAAAGGGTTAAAGATATGGAATACTTCTGACACGCGTGTGTTTGTGTGTGTGTGTGTGTGTATGTGTTGTAGATAGCTATATCGATCGATAGATAGATAGACAGACATATTGATGTATAGATAGATGGATGGATAGATGGATGGCTGGATTGATGGATGAATGGATGGATAGATGGATAGATGTATTTATGTAAATGATATGTTGTGTCATCTGACCGGTACATTAGTTAAGGTGGCTTTCGGGGTTTGCACATCTTCCCCATCAGCTACGTGTGGTTTCTGTTGTTGTTGTTGTGTTTAATTTTATCATTGCTGTTTTATGTTTCCATCTTGTTAAGTTATTGGAGTTAACTGCCTTAAAGATTGAATCTAAAGATAATGGCGAAGAGCCTTCTTGTGTTTGGCCATGATGAATTATGGTATGAAATATTCAACGACATTTTGATCTTATCTCCTACGGAGAGTGTGAGATCCTTACACAATATGTGAACCAATTACTCAGCTTGCATCAGGAAATTTATATCGCCCCTCCGTCCTTGTTTGGCATAATATGAAAGTCCACGGCGAGACAATAAATGAACTCGAGAGGGACCCGACACTGTGAAAAGAAAAAAAAATGAAGGCGAGAGAGGTAAAAAAACAACTTTGGTATCATTTAATAGAAAACAAACCACACCGGGCGAGAAAAGTTCAAGGTTACTCAACTTAGTACGACGTGGATCGATTCTAGACTCGCCCAAGAAAAAGCTAAAACACAGTAACCGCGCAATCTTTGATGATTGAAATGGCAATTTTGATCATCTCATTACGCTGTAAAAGCTGTTTCACCGGGCACGCGATTATGTACATTTGACGCATTATGTGGGATGATCCAGAGGGATAAGGACAACTCAATGATTGCTTTGAAGTTCAGAGCGTGGCACTCATCAAAATTGAATATGACACGCGAATTATGGATGAGGCAAGCTGTTACAATGTAGCAACAAATTACAAAGCATGTGTATTTAACTAAGCTCTCTCAAATTAGCCTAAAGGCAAATCCAACAAGTTATATTGGATGACTCTAAAAGTCGTCTAAGTTTTTCTCTCAGTGTACACTTTTGCTCACAAAAGTTCGGACCAGGACAGTAACAGTTTGAGTCATAGGGCTTTTTTAGTATCTGCATTTATCATTTTCAACGTTTTCTTTTTTTCTCAGTGGACGATAGGAAACAAAGATTCCAAATTTATCGTATGACATCGTTATTCGCTAATCTTATTGGTGGATAGGTTAAGTTACAATCATGGTAGGGACCACATCGGTATCACACGCACTTGAGAAGTTCCTGTGCGGCCTTTACGCCACTATGTCATTGTAGTAACTTCACATTTTCGTTGTTTTAAAGCCTCTATCCCCCCCCCCCCCACCCTTAGCCATGGCAATGTATGCACTCGTCTTCAAAGTGCAGATGGATCTACGGCTATTTAAAACCTCTAACACCAAAGTGTTAAAACGTCCGTCTTGAGTGAGAAGTCAGACGAGACCAGACGAAGTAATCGGCATATATTGTCATCATTCATTTATGAAACATTTTCTGCCATTGCTGTAAACTTGCTCTTAAGGCCACAATTCCCTTGACATTATAGAGGCCACCGAGACTGACGCCAGAGGAATTAAAATTGCATGAGAGCAAACCGCCGGTAGGAAATTGGTGGGCTTGGGCTAAGGCTGTTGGGAATGATACCATGACCTGCGCCTGGTCCGGAGTTCCCTGCCTTGGAAATGGAGATGATCAGAGCAATGGGTGAAAAGGGGGACTGGGGCGATGGGTTTGTTGGCCGATTCGGCAAGTAAGTGAGAGTCCACTTGCGTTATTTGTGCGAAAAAGAGGAGAATAGATAAATAAATAGATGGATAGACAGACAGATAGATAGATAGATAGACAGATAACAGACAAATAGATAGATAGTTAGACAGATAGACAGATAGATAGATAAACAGATAACAGACAAATAGATAGATAGTTAGACGGATAGACAGATAGATAGATAAGTAGATAGAGATACATAGAACGATATATATTATACTACACGGAAAGATAGATAGACACACAGATTTAAAGGTATTTTGACAGACAAACACACAGACAGACTATACACACACACGAACAAACACACCAACACACGCGCATACAAACTGCCCCCCCCCCCCGCCCCCATTCTCCTGCACACACATAGACACACTAACTCTCGCATCTCTCTACGCCCCCAACCCCACAATGCAACTCCACCCCACTCCCCGGACAAGCCTTATTAGCAATTTTAATTTATCTCTTTGACTTTTAGGGAGAAATGAAAATTCAAGAAATAATCAAAGAGCAAAGTGCCATCACACACAAAGGTAAATAGATAGATAGATAGATAGATAGATAGATAGATATATAGATAGATAGAGAGAGAGAGAGAGAGAGAGAGAGAGAGAGAGAGAGGGAGAGAGAGAGCGCGTGAGTGTGTGTTTGGGAGAAAGAAAGGGAAAGAGGGAGAGAGAGAGAGTCTCAATGTGTGTTGGTTTGGTAGTGAGGGAGATGAGAGAGAGAGAGAATGAGAGAGAAGAGAGAGAGAGAGAAGAGGGAGAGAGAGAGATACAGAGAGAGAGAGAGAGAGAGAATGAGAGATGGCAAAAGGACCATGGCGACAAAGGGTATGTTTTAAGTGCATCTACAGTGCCGTCTAAAAAAAGGGAGGAAGGGGGGGGGAGGGTCAGTGCTGGTTTTTTTTTTTTTTGCAGCCTCGTTGTGTGCTGAGCTGAGGCCACTATGTTTGCTAATTTATACAAGGTATTATTAGTAACAGCTATTAGGAAGGGGGAAGACTTAATTACCTGCCAATTTCTATGGAAAAAAATAGGAAAAGAAAAGCAGGGCTTTAACCTAACAGTCAGATGGGTTAATGATGTACAGTCTGAAGCTATCTAATTATAGTTCTCTAATTGACACAGTGCTATTTATGACATAATTGGTACCACAGGTACCTGTGTAAATGAAGCCGAGGTTGTGGGTGGTTTGTTGGAATCCCTGGTCGGCGTTTCTTCTGTTTCTTCTATTTTAGCTTTACCTACCATCGTACCTTTTCCTGCACTTTCTCAGGTACTCTCTTAACAAGCATACACACATACAGCTGTTCTGGTCTTAGTATTGCTTTTTATCCTAAAAAGGTGTTTAGTAATGTGGTACCAAACTAAAGGGTCATTTGATTTCTAGAATAACTAAGTACACAAAGGGCAATCGAATATTCGGTTTCTCTCCGGTCCATAATGCTTAACCATGTCTGATCTGTTTGTGTGTTCTCTGTTATTGTAAGAGTTTTTCTTTTTTCATGTGCATTATCTCTTTGTTTCCTTTTTTGAAACATGATATTTTTAAATCATATATCATTTCTTCGTGAAACGGTCTGGCAGGGTGAAAGTCTGGCTGTTCTTTTTCATTGAAAATAACAATGTGGACAATGAAAACTGAATAGAGAGGAGAGTTAGTGATTTTCCCTTTTTCCTCAGGAAATATTGTTAATATCATCACGGACACGAAACATCCGATTGTATCATTTCTGTTTCTTCTCTTTTGGGTTTATCTACCATCTTACTTTTTATCTAGGCCCCCTATCTATCTATCTATCTGTCTATCTGTCTGTCTGTCTGTCTGTCTAGCTATCTATTGCTTCATCTAAAATTAGCTTGACTTAACAAGATGGAAACATAAAACAGCAATGATAAAATTAAATTAAAAAAACAACAACAGAAACCACACGTAGCTGACGTCCACCCATCCTTCCATCCATCAATTTCTCCATCCCTCCATTCATCCATCCATCCATCAATCCATCCATCCATCCCTCCATCCATCCATCCCTCCATCCATCCATTTATCCCCCCATCCATCCTTCCATCTACCCATCCCTCCATCCATCCATCCATTCATCCATCCACTCATCCATCCATCCATCCATCTATTGCTTCATATGAAATTTCCATGACCACATGACCGCAAATTCCACCACCAACAGCAAGAAATGTACACAATATGCAATCTCTCTCTTCTGATCATTCCATATTAATGGCACAAGATAACTTTACTGTCCTTGTCAACACATAAGTACGGTGAAAGTCCCGTACTAGTAATTCCAGCGCTGGCATTTAGCATAAGTATCAAGGGATCACATAAGCGCCCGCACTCTCCTCTCCAATCACACAATTTTGCTACGAATCTAAGAATACTATTTTGCCCGCGTTTTTCTTTATCATTATCATCAGGGGGATCACGGTATGTTCATCATCATCATCATCACCATCCTCATCGCACGCAAACACCAATGAATTCCGTCAAAAATAATGACTTTTCAATCATTTTGCTCTCATGGTTATCATTAGAACTAAAAACGTCGACCCCTTATTTGCATACACCCCTGCCTCCTCCTTTTACTTCTTTCGATAATATCATTATCCCTCAATGTACCATCCCTGGAATCGCAGTGGTTGAACTTGTAGCAACACAGCACAGAGACCGATGAGAATGAGTTCGGTACGAATTAGTCAGCCAGCGGCAATTTCGGGTCTCCTTGGGCAAGGAAACTTATTCAGATTTCCTCACGTTACCCAGGTGTAGAGTGTATACCGATCCTAGTGTTATAAATATGAGCACTCCTGTACCGACAGGTATATCTGTTGGTTTGGGAAAGTTATCTGCGACAGACAATACCCCAGTCCATATTGTGGCAATCTTTGTCACTCTTCTAGTCCCTGCTGCAGAAACAGGGATAGTCTCTGGTTCTATTAGGGAGTCTGCTCTCAAGGCCTTACCTTTTTTGTCGTAAAATAAGTCACATCCTTATTTTGCTGCCCCCTCTCTCTCTCTCTCTCTGTCATAATCTCTCTCTCTCTCTGATACTCTCTCTCTCTCTCTCTCTCGATTTCGTTCATTACATAATAATGTCGCAGCAAATGTTGAGTTATACCAGACAGGTTTAAAAATTGATTTAGTCACTAGATAAAGAGACTTGAAAAGAAAGACAGATGAATATAATTTAAATCAAACTGAACAAGTGTCGGCATTTCAAGAACAATCTGAATATAGAATTGTTGTCCAATAGGGCTTTTTGTTCGATTTTACTTTGCCCATGTTCTTGTAAATTATCGTTTTTCACGAAGTTTGTCGGGTCCTCAACCAACTTGGTTTAATCAAACTTGACGTTAACCAGCTAAGTTCTTGCTTGTTTTCGTTTTTATCTGTTTAGTTTATTTTGTCCTTTTGTCCCGTTTGTCTTGACAA
>JAUEKZ010196005.1:0-11185 GCA_031471865.1 Melibe leonina | reverse complement strand
TAGAGAGAGCGAAGTGGGTGGGATAAGAGAGAAAATAAGAAAAAAGGGAGGGAGAGAGCGGTTGAGACGGAGAGGAAGGGTGATAGGAGGGAAGGAGAGAGAGAGAGAGAGAGAGAGAGAGGGGGGGAGCCATCCAATTGACAGACAGCAAGCTAGATAGATGAATACGATATAATAATCTGCAAGGAAAAGAACAAAACAAGGCCTTCATCAGGACAATGCCAAGAAGTTAAGGTTACATATGTAGGTAAGTAGGTAGTGATAGAGATAGGTAGGTAGGAAGGTAGGTAGGTTGAAAAGTAAGTAGGAGTATAGATAGGTAAGTAGGTAGGAAGGCAGGTAGGTATGAAAAGATATGGGTAGAGGTAGGTGGAAAGGTAAGTAGGGGTAGAGATATGTAGGTAGGTAGGTAGACAGGCGGGTAAGCAGGTAGGTAGGTATGTAGGTTGGTATGTAGAGATAGGCAGATAGGTAGATATGGAAGTAGTGGTAGGTAGAGGTAGGTAGGTAGGTAGATATGCAAGAAGTGGTAAGGAGAGGTAGGTAGGTAGAAGGGTAAGTAGTAGTAGGTAGAGGTAGGTAGGTAGAGGTAGATAGGTAGAGGTAGGTAGGTAGAGGTGGGCAAATAGGTAGAGGTAGGTAGATAGGTAAGTAGAATAGGTAGAGGTAAGTAGATGGGTAGATGGGTAAGTAGTCGTAGGTAGAGATAGGCAGATAGGTAGGTAGATATGCAAGAAGTGGTAAGGAGAGGTAGGTAGGTAGAAGGGTAAGTAGTTGTAGGTAGAGGTAGGTAGGTAGCTAGGTACTCACCATGGACTGGTACACGTAGGAGGCGTACAGCTCCATGTTGATCTGGCGGTTGATGCCAGCTTCACAGTTCACGTGGAAATTTTGACGGCATTGGTTGACGGCGGCCATTCTTTTGCTTTCAGGTGGATCAGCAATTTCTCTCGAAGTAGATGCTTTGAAAATAATAAGTGATTGGTGAATTAATCAATAGTTCAGGAGTTGTGAATTCGGTTGGAATAAAATGACTACCTAGCTAAAATAGCACGATATATTTGATGAGATATGTCCGTACGTTCCCTGACGCAGCAAGACAAAGACTGAAGTTCGTAGAGCCGTGCCACCGTTTATATAGACACAGCGGAAGGGGGCGTGGCGTAACGTTGGAATCGCGTCATCGCCCGCCACCGCGGCTGGTAGTCGATACTTGTTGTACTCGCTGATCTGAGTTTTTCGCCTTATCATCGTCAGGTGAATGTGTGTGTGTGTTTGTGAGTGTGTGTGCGTATGTGTGAATGTGTGTGTGTGTGTTTGTTTGTGAGTATGTGTGTGTGTGTGAATGTGTGTGTGTGTGTGTGTGTTTGTGTTTGAAGAGAAAGAGAGAAAGAGATGGGAGGTTGAGGAGAACAATTGGAGAGAGAGATAGCGAGAGAGAGAGAGATCGAGAAAGGACAGAGAGAATTGGAGAGAGAGAGGTTAGGGGGGGGGGGGATTGGAGTATGTTTCTATCCTGTTATGACCCAGCGTTCTCTCCGTCTTATGAAATCAAAATAACACCCAACCAACGATAATACAATTACGTAGTTAGAGAGAGCATTGATTTTAACTGAAGCTGTTGCATGTGTATGCATGCATGTGTGTGTATATATATATATGTGTGTGTGTGTGTGTGTGCGTGTGCGTGCGTGTCTTTAGCAGTGAAAGGGTTAACGTCTTAGGTAAGACGCGACCAAAGTTCGAACCATCGACCTACTGGTTTCGAGGCGGGAGCTCTATCTAGCTACTTATTGAGCAAAGGAGCTGGTGTATCTAGATAGACAGAGTGATTATGGGATGGTGGACGTTAGGGGTAAACACTCGACACTTCACTGTCTAAATAAGGGTGCAATTCAACAAGGTCAAGTGAATGGTGACGTCAGCTTGTACCGATGGATGGACTGTGCTACCCAAAAACTCAAACCTTAATCAAGACGTTTATTGGTACTCAATTCGTATGTGGGTAGGGTCCATGCGTTAAGTTCTTTGCAGCCCAAGAGAGTTGGGGCTTATCCCGGTTTCCACAACGCGAAAATGTAAATATAGATAGTAGTTCAGTCAGTAATAATAAGTATGTATCACCTTCTGGACAGGTCACTGATCCATCGCCAATTATAACTTCTCAAGCCGGATACCTACGGAGTCCCTTTTTGGCTGGGTACAGACTGAATGTTTCGGTAATATCTAGAAAACTCGAAAAAAATTATATTCTTAAAAAAAAAAAAAAAAAAAAAACTTGCCGGAACAAAAAGAATGTTGAAGTCCTTGTATAAGAGTAATGTAGATTGATTCGTCATAGCAGCGACGAGACTATCTATCAAGTCACGGTGACTTGCAAATTATATTCGTAGGTACTCATGCATGGACGATCCTGGACGCATCGATCGAATGCTCTCTTTCAATCAATATCTCTCTGTATATATCTCCCTTTAAAAAAAAATCTCTCTCTGTCTCTCTCTCTCCCAATCCCTCTGTATGTATGAGTAGGTAAACCATGCACACTTAACACATACACACACACACACACTCTCTCTCTACCCCTCTCTATCTTTCTGTCTGTCTCTGACTGTCTCTCTCTCTCTCTCTCTACCTCTCTGTCTGTCTCTCTATCCCCCCTCTTTCAATCGCTCTGAATATATTTGTATCTCTTATACAACACATGCATACTAACATACAATTTCGTTCTCTCTCTCTCTCTCTCTCTCTCTCTCTCTCTCTCACACACACACACACACACACACACACACACACGCACAAACACACACATATTCTCTCTCTCTCTCACAACACCCCCCCCCCCCACCCATCACAATTTCTATATGCGTGTTTCCATCTTTCACAACAATGCCCTAACTGTACTAACACTCTCTGTCTCTATTTATCTGTCTGTCTGTCTAATGTCTGTCCCTTTGCCTGCCTTTACGTGTGACCCATGACCCATGCCCTTGTTTAACTTGGTTGCAACCAGTCAGCTGATAATATTTGCACACGTTACATTGTTATTTGCACACGTTACATTGTTCACTGTTCACGTGTTGGAAGCAGCCGTGCTGTTGTTAAAGCCGTATCATTAGGATTTTGTCTGAGTCTACATTCTAAATTTAGCTCAATAATTTAGGGTCCTATTGAATGTTTCTACCACTCATGCACTCCGAGCCAAAATCGTGTTGAATTTAACATTTAAACTCAAACAAGGCAAATCCTTGTCTTAACAATGTCTTTCACAATAGGGTCTGATTCTAATCGGATTGGAATGTGAAAAATCTTCGATATTTTCACGTTTGTTTTTTTTCTCTCTCAGATATTCCAAATTTCAGTGAACAGACATGAACCAAAAACCTGAAATTCAGGCTGTTGGCATAATGTCCGTTCGCTGAAATATGATTTATCTAGTATAAGAACAAGAAAATCTTGAAGATTTTGATTAGAAAAAAAACCACCATTATCATTAAGAGGGTTAATTAAGTAATGAAATCTGCACAGGCTACTTCAAACCAACGGGACCAAATATAACGTGTGCAAACATTATCCAGTCAAGACATTGACTTAGAGCTCTTGTCCACATCCTCTGCACAGACCCCCCCCCCCCCCCACACACACACATACATACACACACACACACACACACACACAAACAGTATGGTTGCGTCTAACATTAATATAGTATTGTTATTACATCACATTTTCATAATAACAATAATGATAACAATAATAATAATAATAATAATACAATGTTCCTATGATGCCGAGTATCTGGGGAGACAGCAGCTACCAAAATGCTGATTTCAGCCTCTTAACCCTTCCACTGCTAAGGACACCAAAAACGTCAAGACTTTCAGGCTTTTGGAATATGTCGTCATTTCACTGAAATCTGATTTATCTAGTTTAAGAACATATTCATTTTCAACATTTTGCATATCGTAATTGGGTTAGAATCAGACCTCGCTGTGAAAGGGTTAAGCATGATGAGGGTTCAAAACCCCGACCTACCGGTCCCGAGGCGGACGCTCGTCTTCTTCCCGCTAGCAAAGATGTAATATCGAACAATTATTAACCTATCAAAATAATTTGGAGCAACTTGAACAATTACTAAACAATGGAAGCATTTCTCTTTCTATTCGGAATTTCATTTTTTATCCTACGGTAAAGTGAACGAGTGTGAATCAAGCTTTCTTTGTATGTTTGTTTGTTTGTTTTTTTAGAGTTATATCTATATACCAATCTATCCATCCATCCATCCATCCGTTCGTCCGTCCGTCCGTCCACCCATCCATCCATTTATTACCCGTTACACCAAGTGGTATCTAGGGCAGCAACAAACGCCCTCCATTCCTTCCTGTCATTTGCCAACCTCCCCAGAGAACCCAATGTCTGTCCTAACCCCTTCATCTCCCTCTTCACAGTCCTCCTCCACAGTCCTCCTCCATGTCGTTCTTGGCCTTCCCTGTCTTCTCTTACCTTCCAGCGTCCAGTTGAGCGCTGTTCTGGCAATCGAATCATTTCCTCTCATAACATGCCCAATCCATCCCCACCTCCTCTTTGCTATAACTATACTCATATCCTCTAGTCTACATCTCTGTAAACGATTGAGAGTTATACAACTGGTAAGGTCACAAGGTCCATCAATGTAACATTGGCAGTGACGGACATTGACTCCACAGAGCAAATGGTAGAGCACCCGCCTCCGGAATCGGTAGGCCTGGGGTTCGACTACCGGTAGCGTGTCACACCCAAGACGTGAAAATCGGCATTTTAGCAGCTGTGCTTGGCGTTCTGGGTAAAATGCTAACCCTTTCACAGCGAGGTCTGATTCTAACCCAACTGAAATATGCAAATCCTTCAAAATGTACAAGTTCTTATACCAGATAAATAAAATTTCCAGTGGCCTGAAATTCAGGCTTTTGGCAAAAGTAAGTTCACTGGAAATCTGATTTATATGGTACGAGAACAAGCAAAGCTTGAAGAGTTTGGTCTTTAGCATTGAAAGGGTTTTAGATTGGTTGACCTGATGTCAGTATACTGTGATTGGGTGACATGAGATGTTTGAGCAAGCCCTCAGTTTATCTATGTGTGGTAGCCCATTACCTTGTCTGGAAATCTCTGCCTTTGATGTTAATGAACTGACAATGTACCCTATGCGTCTCCGTACGATAACAGTTCTTGTGTTAACTCTCTGCCTTTGATGTTAATGAACTGACAATGTACCCTATGCGTCTCCGTACGATAACAGTTCTTGTGTTAACTCTTTCACTGCTACTGCTAAGGTTATTTCTCAAACTACTAACTAGAGACATCAAATAGTATACTTAAAGATTTGTCTGTTCCTACACCAGATAAATAAGATTTCAGAGGACAAAAATTGGAACCCCCAACATACTGGTTCCAAGACAGACGCTCTGTCTACCTATTAACAGAACGAATCCTACAGACAGACTGTGCGTTGAGCCAAATACTCACAAAATTGACTGAGCTGTACTAACACACAGACACAGTTGTGTATGGTGTCATTGGGAGGGGGGAGGAAAGGTGAACACTACTCCCTTGGTTACGGACATGTCATAATGACGTAAAACGTATACAGTCTGTAATATATTATTATATATATACAAATACAAATATATTATATCTACATCAATTATTCTTCAGGCTAGATATAATATTATTACATAATTTCATCATAATATAACATACAATCATCCACCAACTCTTACCACTGCCGCCAGAGGCCGCTGCAGGGGGGAAGTTTCTTTTCATCAAGTCCTAGTTAGAAAGTGTCCCTGTGTTTGAAATACATACGACCAGAAAAAAAGAGGAAATTAATTAAGAGTAAAACACAAACAAAAAAGACTAAACTAACACCGCGATATTCATAATGAAAAAGTCTGTTAATATCTTTATGAAATAGAACGAATATAGGATCTAAATTATGTAGCCGCTTCGTACTAGCTGGTTAAAATACACGGGAACTCTCGGTACGGTACTGGGAATATATGTAATCCTTTTGTTGTGTGCTGCTTATAAGCTAATCTAGTACTCACCAACAACCGTGTAGAAGCAGAAAGTCCACTTGAACTTCATGACTAACACCACAACACAACACAATTCAATGGTGCGTGTGTGTCATTATGTAGCAATATCAAGACTGTAGGCATTGAGTCAAAATACTCACAACAATGCCCGAACTGTACTAACACACACGCAATTGTGTTATTGGGAGGGAAAAGGTTAACACTACTCACTTAGTTGCGGACATATTGTCATTATGACATCAAACGCTTACATACAGTATTGTCCGTCTTTTGGTGCTTTTTGTCTTATTTTTATTTTGTTTTTTTTGGTTGGTTGGTTAGACGGTCAGCAGATCATGGGATTGAGAGAGAGAGAGAGAGGGAGAGAGAGAAAGAGAGAGAGAGAGGTAGAGAGAGAGAGAGAGATGGGTAGGGAGAGTTGTTTTATACCCGTTTAAAAGGCCCTCAAAACACATTTCTTTAGGTGGAGCTATCGAGACAAGTTAACGTGTTGTCATACAGTAATGAAAGCAGCGAAAACTCGAACATCTCATCCAGTCACCGGGCCAACCAGTCTTGGCGGTGCTCTATATTATTATACCTGGTATCGTACTACAATATTGCCGATCTGATAGTAATAGTATCTTATCTGGACTCCAGTGATGATTGTTTGTGTGAGGTCAGGAACTGATGCAAGAACACCATTAGAAACATCCATATCATCATCATTACACTCACCACCACCACAACCCCATCATAACCATCATCTTCATCGTCACCACCACCACCAACACCATCATCATCATCATCACTATTACATTCACAGCCACTACAATCCCATTATAATCATCATCTTCATCGTCACCACCACCACCAACACCACCACCATCACCACCACAATCACCACCATCCTCATCATCATCAGCACTGCATACTCTTAGATGTCAATCATGTACTTGACACGGGGACAAAGAAGCGTCTGTTGGTGTGTAGATCTAGTGTACTCATATTACACACCAGCTGGTGGACCTGCAGCTCACGGACGTCTTAAGATGACCTTTGAGCTGACAGTGCTATCTATCTTTGCCTTCTCATATTCAAGGAGGATAAACGGTTTTTCATGGCAAACTTCAAAATACAGTCAGTGGACTTTAAATACCGTAAGTCGGAAATTCAGGGGACTATAAAGAAAAATAACTTTATATATTACGAAAATCAACCCAAGAGAGATGCACTGAATAGGAAGAGGGGGAAGGGATCAAGAAAAAAGGTCGACTTTGGTAAAACTCGACTTAGCCACATAGATGTATAAAGAGTCCATTGTTTGTTTGTTTACTTCTTGACAGTTTTTCGGGCGCTTTCAACAGCTTAGGTCATATCAGCGCCCTTGGATGATTAATGTGAAAGACTTGATTAAAGAACAGTTAAGCCAAAATTGTCTTAACCAAAGCAGCTTTAATAACAGTTTGTTGAAGCTTGGTGGAGCGTTCAGGGTTTAATTCCGAGCATTCTCTGTGATGTGTGTCAATGGGGCAGGCTAGTACTGGTTGGTAGACATTGCTGCCAGTGTGTCAGTCAAGTGTGTAGAAGCTAGTAATACATTGTGTTAAGAAGTCCCAGGTTTGGAGGGATACTCTATGTTGGATAATTATTATTGTTTGGTACCGTAAATGTATATAGTGTAATTGATTATCTACCTGTGGTAAGACGGTGTATCTATCAGCTGTTCTCTATCAGTGTGCTAAATACAAGATCTGTCTGAGGGAGAGGACACAGCGAGAGAGAGAGAGAGAGAGAGAGAGAGAGAGAGGGAAGAAAGAGAGAAAGAGATAGAGGTAGATAGATAGATGGATAAAGACAGAGCTAGAGGGAACGAGAGATATAGAGATATAGAGACAGATAGATAGAGAGAGAGAGGAGTTGGGGGGGGGGCGACTACGAAAGGGACAGAGAGATCCTTAGAAAGAGGTCTAATTAATGGATAAAAGATCGATCGATAGAGAGAAAGCCGGGTAGATGGACAGACAAACAGATAGACGGACATATCGACAGACAAACAGATAGGCAGACAGAGGCATATTTTTCTTTTTGTACAGTCGAAAGTCCCACGACCGACAGAGCAAGTGCGAACTGCTGTGTCAAGAAAGAGATTTAGGCTAATGTGAAAGAAAGCACACCAGCATGAAAACAGTGTCTCCTGCTTACGAACGGGTCCATAGACTCAAAGAATCTAGTGTGTCGAGTATCGTGTCGAGTCGTGTGTCAATTTTTCCCCTTTACATTTACAGGAAACTTCCGGGGGAAAGGGGAAAACCGGCAAGACTGGCTCTACACGACTAGAAAAGAGCAATAACAATATCTAGAAAGATTGTGAGAGACATATTTCACTTAGTTGGGGAATCTATAGAATATTACATAGTCTAGATAAGCTCGTAGACAGACAGTCCTTATTTCAGGCATTCAACTCAAAGCAAAATGAGCACACATTGAAAAGTGTGAGGACCAAAGGAGAACTGAGCGAATCACGAGGAGGATAATATTATTGAATGCAAATTGCCGATTTTGAAGGCCTCCTTAATAGCTAGATAGTCTAGGTGTAGATAGTTTGGTGAATAAAGTGAATAAATGAATAAGCGATTGGTCTCTGGAATGTGTTCCCTTGATTGAACAAGCAGTTCAGTCAGAATAAGCTTACACTCTCTCTATGTCCCGTTATGCCATTCTCTTGAATCTAAATACAGTATCTAGCTAGATGGATATCTAGATAGACATCTGTAGACCGGTAGATTGTCTAGATATATATTTTAAAAAAGCCTCAGCTTTTAAAGAACATAAACGAACACAAGAAAGTGTAAGACTCACCTTTTGTTGACTAGAAGACTGAGTTTAGATAGAACGAACAAAATAACTTTACACTACACGCTCATGTTCCATAGCCGAGGAGCTCATCGTGAGTGCTCTGCTCTGCCGTGTTGGTGTGGTGTGTACAGCCCGGGTGTGTTTATTTCCCGACTAGCCAAAACTATCCGCCTTCTTTACACATTAGGGATTATTTTCTTTATATCTAGTTCTACACAATAAGGTTGCACTGACCCAGTAGGTTAACGCACTGAGGTGCATGTTCATGTGTTCTGTGTTCCGTGTTCCTTATTGTTACCCTCGAGAGAAGGGAGTAATAAACTTTTTTTTCGAAAAGGAATATTTATCTTGTGTAAAGAGAGTGTTTTTATTTTCATATTTTTTGGGGTTAAGTTTTAAAAAGATCCGTGTTCCCCTTCATTTTGTATAGACTCAATCTACAGCTAAAAGCTGTGAGCATAGTCTAGAGTAAAAATAATGACAGGAATGTGGTTAATTTGTTCGATCGTGTACCAAATCTTTACTTTATTAACCATTTTACTGCGGGGTCTGATTGTAAACTAAACAAACGGAATAAGCAAAATCTTTAAAAAAGATATTTTCTTATACCAAATAAATCAGATTTCAGTATCTAGGTACTGCTCTATATTATTCAAAGAGCCAAAAGCCTTCTAGCCAGACTTAGACATCTAACATAATATTATGTTAGAACACTGGAATCTGACTTATCCTGGTATTGGAACCGGCTTCGATGTATCTATTTAGATAGTATTTTGAGAAATCGTTTTAATTTAGCATTCAAAGGGGTAATTGTAATTGTAGGCAGCGCTCCCTCTGTTGTACCTATTTTGAGTTGTCACTTCCTCGGGAACTGGTTATCAAAATAACAGGGTTCAAGTTCAAGGTTACAACGAGAGATTGACCTTGTCGATATGGTAGAGATAAATTGATAAAGTGCTACCCCCGAATTGGTACGACAGGTCGTGGGTTCGAATCCCGGCTGCGCCTTGCCAATACGTAAAAAAGGGGTATTTATAGGGTAGGTGCCTATTTCTTTTCCTATTCAAAACGAATGCAGGCTTTCTTCACGGGACACAAGTATAGATATTACAAGTGCACCATACAGTGAGTTTTTTAAAAACACATTACAAATTATAAACTATCTCTCTAGAGTGTTTAGAAACTCATTGAACCAAAACAAAACAAAAACAAGAAAGAAAAAAAACTCACACACAAAAAACCCCCCAAACAAATAAAAAAACAACAACAACAAAAAAGCACAAGAGTTTGTGAAAATCTATTCTTTTTCTAAACAATGTCTTAGCAATATTTTAAATGTTTGTATTGATCTATGCAAACAGGCGTATGAAAAATCTGTCGGCAAAACTATTTTTCCCCTACCGGAATGCTCATCTAGCTTTCACAGTCAGATTATTGCCCCAATGAATTTCTATTTTGTTTTGTTTTCTACGCCTTAACCCTTTCACCGTGAGGTCTAATTGATTGTAACCAAGCAGATCATACAATTTGTTTCAAAATTCACGTATTCTTTATACTAGATGTATACTTGTTCAGAGGACTGATATAATAATATCATACATTCAGTCTACTGCAATCTGATTTATCTGATCTACAGTAATTGCAAATCTTGAAGATTTTACGTGTTATTTCAGATCGGAAGGCGTTAGATTCCTCTAGTGGAAGGGCTAAAATGTTTGTGCCTGGTTTGTGCCACCCCCCCCCCCCCAATCCCCCGCTGCGCCAGGTTAGAACAGGAAACCGCCTGAATATCATCGTCACGCAGTGTCAGTCTAACCTGACTGAAATAATATGCAGAATCTTGAAAATGGACGCGTTCTTATCAGAGAAGTCAGATTTTAGTGAACTGACATATTAGAGCTTCAAATCCAGGCTCTTGGCATAATATGTCAGCTCAATGTGATCTAATTATCTGGTATAAGAATAGGCAAGTAATTAAGGTTTTGATGTCCTTAGCAGTGAAGGGACTAAGACAAAGGGAAGCAGGTGATCAGCCCACTGTGCCAAGTCTTTGATGGCGTTAAGAAACAAGACGTAATTTTAATTTTCTTGTTCCTTTGAACGAACCATAAACCTGCGATGTATTCATTAATACGTTTTGTTGCTTTTTATAATGTAATGTTTAATCAATAATATACCGCGGGCCAGTGGGACCCCCCTCCCCCCCCCCCTGGGGAACTTTTGAGACATATTTTTTTGGTAAGTTGGATGCCTTGAGAGTACGATTCCACTTGTTT
>JAUEKZ010195994.1:0-11750 GCA_031471865.1 Melibe leonina | reverse complement strand
AAAAAGTAAGATGATAGATCAATCCAAAAGATAGGAACAGAAGTAGCGCCCACCAGAGGCGCCCGCCAACCGCCCGCCTGTTGTAGTTCTCTCATGTAATCTACATAACAGCGACAACAAACAAACAAAAAATAATTTTAAAAAATACTAAAAATAACAAATCGAAATAAGAGATTGAAAGTTTATTCAACTCCTCAAGATCAGAATATCATTCTTTCTATTTCATTTGATAACCATTAGCTTTGTAACAATTTTTAATGATTTACATGTGTAGTATAAAAAATTCTCGCCTCGAAGAAGTTACCTTCACATTAATCCACCCATTCATATCTTCCTTACTCTAGTGGGTGTTGGTACCTGCGTGGGCAGGGCACTCTTGCCACTCAACCGCACAGGTCCAGGACACCAACTGACCATTGCTGATTGTTAAAGACAAAACAAAACATCCATGGCCCAGCTCGAGTCCACTACCCACACACAGCCTCTTACTTCAATTCTCCACACACACACAGCCTCTTATTTCAATTCCCCACACGCACACACACACAAGCATGTACATAAAATGCTGTTTATCATACCTGGACCCGACCCACTGACAACACAAGCATCGCATTATCTATCCTAACACCCCTACCCCATTTCTCTCTCTTTTTACCAGCCATCAAATGCCCCCTCTCACACACCTAAATGCCTGGGACACACACACACCATCACCATGTCCCCTCCCACACACACACACAAACAGATGCTGATGTTGATGACACACTCACTGTTAGTAAAATAAGAGATCTTACTGCATGCCTGCCTATGATGCTAGGCAGACATAGATCCTGACAGCACACACATGGTACCATAGTTCCTGAGCTGTTTGACCAGACACAAACCAACAATACACAACTGGCAGACGGAGAAACCATTGGCACAATCACACCTCTTCCAAACATGTATGAAATGTTTCATAATGTTAAGCACCCAGACCACTTTGAAGGATTGTGTGATACTACATTATCATTACAATAGACACACGCACAGCAGATAGTGACTTCCTGTGCTTCAACCCTTAACGTGCCGAGCCATTTTGGACACATCCACTTTGGTAATGAAAATTTGGCCCATTTCTATACTTATCTAGATCAGGCGTAATTTGATAATTATCGCAACCCCAGTTACCGATCACTGGTCTAAACTCATGCTAGACAACCATTCGATCGATTAAAATACATCAATAACAACATAATAATCGATACATTTATGAAAATCCCATTTAAATGTTTGAACGGTAAAAAATGGGTGTTTTGAAGTAAAAATTGATAAAAATGTCAAATTTCCACAGATTTCGATTCCGGTAAAATTTGTAGAGTAAAGTAACAGCCTTTAGAACTAAGGGAAACTACTCCAGAGTTCTTTTTAACTTTGTTTTGTACTCGGCCGTTAAGGATGGTATACTGCAATTTCAACTTAAGTCGAAGCCAGCAATGGAGATGCATATCAAAAGTTTCAACTTAAGTCGAAGCCAGCACGTTAAGAGCATGTGCCAAGATTAGAACACTTTTCATTCAATTTTCTCAGTAAACCATATTGCCAGTTCTTACATACCTACATTCATACATACGCCAACACCATTAAACTCTCTATGACCCATGCCTGTGCTGGGATCCCTCACACAACTATCAGTATAAATTTTCCTTTCACATACCACTCCCCTCTCACTCTGCAATGCACACTCATAGAACAAATCAAAGTGGTTTAAATAAATTCAATGATGATGATAGAGAAGTGACTGAAAAGTAAAAGGTGAAATCATGTGTGTCAAAATATGATAAAAAAATAACACAAAATTGTTGAATCCTTTTTAGGAACTTGAGAAAACAGCTAACTTAAAATTTGGGTAAAAATGTGTAACAACTCATATAAAATATCCCCCACTCATGAAGCCATTGAGTTCAACCCTTACAACCACTGTGCAAATTCACAGAACAGCATCATCACGCACAACACACGGTAGGATCACACACTGACACACCTTTCACTACATAACCAGCCTGAATGTATAACAACCACTCACACCAATACCAAAATACATGCATACACACATTTACAAGACAAATACGACATTCCACATCATGGCTCTAGAACCCTGAGATAGATATCTGGGCAGATGTTGCCAAGGAAAGCAGTATTCCAAATTATTTGGCACTCATTATTTCTCGGAGAAAAGGAAAAAAACACATTTACCCTAACTGAAACCAAAATTAATGTTCATAAAATAACAAAATAACAATGCAAAACACACACTTGAGAAGAGATGGGTGGACATGGGAATGTTGGCAATCAGGCAGTAGAGTAGCCCTGCTCTGACAGGTGCATAGAGTGTTTTAAGCTAACTACCAACCCCATCCCCACCCTTTCGCTTCAGCCTGAAGAGGATGCTCTTTGACTTGCAAGAGGATGTGCAAGCAGCACAGACATGTTTTCAAGACAGAGACAAACTAAAAACAAAACACAGAATGATGGTCTAGAATATTAATATCATTGTAAAAAAAAAGAGGTCACTTGATATTTGTTTCTTTAGACTGATTTAAAAAAACTATTTACAATGAAATAATAAAATGATTGATAATAATAATAATTATAACAATAGTCGATACTTTCAAAGAGAAAATAATTTATATTACACTGTTTACAACCCAGAGTTTGTATGCGACATGACAGGTGTGTATGGTTGATGTGTAATGATGTATGAGAATATGACAAGATGAGGGCAACAGAGAGTCGGCCATCAGGTCTGCGGACTGTCGAAGATGATGACGTATGAGAGCACCAGGATGGCTAGGGCAATGAGAAGCAATGGAGATCTGCTCCACAGGTCATGCAGGGGCCAGGGTAGTCATTTCTTGGAGTGACGCAGGACATGGTCCATAATCTATTGACAGACAGTACAATACTGCATGAGAAGAGGGCACACAAGCCACAGCAAAAAAATAATATACATATAAATATGATATATAAATAAATGATAACCCCCCCCCCCCCCCCCATCCCCCAATGAAAAAACTGTCTAGCCAAACTGATTGAGTTTAAATATGGAGACAAGTGAGGAACAGAAAATCATCTTCAACGGCTGTAACTGTAACAAATGTGGTGACTAGTATCTGTCACATAATGGTGTAAGATGAAAATTATAACTTCAGAATAACATTTCTTGAAATAAAGATAATCTTTCCTCCTGATTGATCCAAGCAGTATGATCATATTGGGTTAAAAAATAAAACCACTGGATCTGAAGCTAGTATTAAAACGGCATTTGCACACAAAGAGTGACTGCCCCAGAATACTCATTAAAGCCTCCTCCACGCAATAGAAGTACACACCTTCTTGAGCGCGCTGAGTCGCTCCTTCAGACACACCATGGCCATTAGTGCCAGCTGCACACGTTGGTTGGTGAACGGCAGCACAGCCAACGCCCACCAGCACCAGCGCAGCCCGTTGGGAGACGGCTCGGTCAGGTTCTCCAGGGGAGGTAACTGCCCATACATCTGGCAGATCTTGTCTCGTTGGAAGGTGGACAAGCTGGACAGCCACTTCTGCAGCTTGCCATGAATCTCCTCCTGTAGGCTGCACAGACCTGTCAGAGAGAGAGAGAAAGAATGGAGTCTGATAGTCTCTCCACCCCTTTGATCTCTGTCATCCATCCATTCATCACCACTGATTTCCAGCAAGAAAGAAATGATTGCAATTCAAAACACACAAGCCTCCCATCCCTGAGTTATCAATACAAACTTTATCGCCCTGAGATAGAACTCTGAGAGAAAACAATTATTCATTGCTCAGATAAAGTGACAGTAATACAAACAAATTCTTTACACATTTTTTTAATGTTAAGGGAGCGTCATTAAGACTTAGGATGTTTCATCTCTTATAGATTGGCATAATTTAAGTTATCTTACCTGGCAAGTCTTCTGGAGGAATGGGCGTGTCTTTGATAAACTCCACTTTAGCCGTGTTGTAACCATCACGCTGGCCACGCTCTAGGACCTTGAACCGACGCCCACCAATGGTGTCCACCAATGACCTCCCGTCCGCAAAATACTGGACATCTCTAACCTCCAGCATGCATCCATAATCCACAAAAGAATTGCTGTTAGTGTTAGAAAGAAAGGAACAAAGTCAACAATTAGGAACAAATAGAGGAATTAAAACTGAACAATGTCACTGTGGTTATCGACAATGTCCAAAAAAAATCGACATTCAGCAAATAAGTCTGATGCTCTACCAATTGAGTTTATGCACACCAGAAGATTAAAAATTAACAAATTGACATAAAAACCAACCTTCCCAAGAATAACACACATAAAAAAGCAACTTACTCGTTATTGTCCGAGCTCTGAAGGCACATTCCAAATTGCCGCGTTCCAGACTCCATGCACTGGCGGATCATTAGGCGATAACGAGGCTCAAATATATGCAGCGGACATGACAGGGACGGGAAGGAAATGGTGCACACAAACACTGGAATCTCTGACTGTTCTTCTGAACCCATTCTGAGGTGAAGAGAGAAAGAGTGAAGAATGAAAACACATGTCATTATTGTAAATTTAGCACTAAGTTTCAATATCATTAATTTTTGTGATGATTTTCAACTTCAATTATGTAATTATGTCAAAGATATATCAAAATAGAAAAGAAATAAAGAGAAAGAAAGAGAGAAGAGAACTAACATAGAAAAGAAAGAAAGAGAAAGAAAGAGAGAATAGAACCAACATAGTCAGAGGAATGAGACCACACCCACCTGGCCAATTCCACCATCTCCTCGTCATTGGTGCGACAACGGTCTTGGTACTCGTCCTTGAGATACGTCTCAATGATGGACTGGATGGCATCCGTCACTGCATGCCGCCGCTCTGCCAGGTACTGCATTAACCATGAGGAGAGACAACGGAGACCAATGTCAGTTTCAGAAAACTATCTTTCAAATATCTCACTCAAACTTTCATCCGAGTAATGGTGAATGAAAAGGAGAGAGACAGATGAAACCTTTCTATGAAAGACACGAAAACGAAAGAGATATTTACAAAAAAAATCAGTCACCCTGCTAGCATTTAGTAGCAAGACTAAACATTAAGTATTGACTTCAGGTCTTCACCCTCTCACTGCGAGGTCTGATTCTAAACACACTGAAATATGCAAAATATTAAATATGTACGTTATCTAATACCAGATAAATCAGATTTCAGTGAACTGACATATGCCAAAAGCCTAATTATCATGAACAGGAACATACTGTGGTCTAGGAAAACTTAATGAAAACTGGAACTATGGGTTTATGGAGAGATCTTTCTGACAAGGGCTTAATCAACACCTGTTACTGCTCACCTCTGCCATGTTTCCTTTGCACATAGGACACGAGACAGTATGGTCCAGACATCTGTCCAAACACTTGCGGCAGAAGGTGTGCCCACAGGGAGTGGTGATGGGCTCAAAGAACAGGCGGTAACACAAGCTGCACTCCAGGTCTTCTACATTGAGGAGCTCTGGTTTGACAGTCTCTGCACACGAAGTTGATGTCGATGATAATGAGTTGCTATGACGAGGTTGGCTGCCATGCTGAGTATAAGGAATATCACGAGTCTCCGAGGAAGCGTCTTGCTGAGCTGCTTCATTCCCGGAAAGACAAAATGCTGGTTCTGAAATTTAAAAAAAAACATAATACAAAAATTATCAATATTTCAGTTCGTCTTCAATGGAATTCTTCTTCAATAAGGCGACGTTCATGTTAAATTCAAGATATCTTGTTTCAAATTAGTTACAAATATTCCTTCCCTTGCAAGGAATGCCTAAGATAAACTGTGTATGAGTAAGTTGGAAGCTGTGAGCATCAAGTAAAAACAACAGTTCCCTATCACTAATTGCTCGCTGATGAGAAGAACATACAACAGCAATCTTTTCTAGGTAATCATTAGAATTAGTTATTCTTCTTTCAACATAATCTGAACGCAATTCGTTTTTGATCAATTCTTTTATAATTCACAGTGTTATCAAGAGTTCTTACTTGGGAATTTTTGAGGTGAGATGTGTGTGGGGCTGAAGGGGCATTGGGAGGAGCTGGGGTTCCTCATCCGTTTCCGAGAGGAGAGAGCTTTGGGCAAGGGGGAGTAGGAGCGGGGGAGGGTGGCTCGCTGCAGGTCCTCGTGGTCAATGGAGCTACAATCAGGGAGACTGCTGCCTGTACAACACAAGACAAATAAAACCCACAAATTTAATAAATAGGAATCAGAAAAAGCTGATGAAAACAAAACTTCAACAATCCCTTTTTTTCTTCCAAGGGTCCTTGATATCTCTGGAAAATAGATCTCACAAAGATGAAAAAAATTCATCTTACTGACTGACACCATCTGATATTGCAACCTCAAACAATGATGAAGTTTGATTTTTTTAGGGCGTGTGATTCCAACCCATTTTTACTACCTATCAGAACTCTACTGACACCTTTTGAATAACTGTTACATCACAAAAACTTGAAAATAAACAAGTGCAAGGCAAGTTCTTCCAATTAATTTGGCTGAGCCAAAGCTAATTAAATGTATGTATAATAATCATATTTTCACGCCCTTCTTACATCGATATTTCTGCATAGAGGCTGCAACTAACTCCTCGTCCTCCTCTTCATTGCCAGCCACTAGACCAGCAGCCCCAGTAGTTGCGGCAGCAGCTGAGGGAAGCTGCTCCTTGTTGAAGCTGTGGGCTGTATTGACTGTGTCCTGTACAATGACCATAACGTCGGAGAGGGTTGAGGAGAGGGCAGACATGAGCAGGGAGCTGCTGAAGTTCTGCTGGATGAGTTGATGCAGCATGGACGGGTTCGTCTCCTGACATCTGGCCACTGCCTTCGGGTCGTCCGGGGAAGGCTGAGACAGAATCTTGTCCAAGGCCTATGTGTGCACATATCAATGAATAGAGAGCAAAGTGTTCGTTAACATTCCTGCACAGCAGTGACTATATACAGACAGAGTCTCTTTACACAGATAGATAGAAAACTTTGAAAAGGGAAGATGAAAAAGCATAAAAAGTCTAAATATATTATTAAACTTTCAACTTTCAGCAGAATATTTAACAAAATTTCAAAGAAGTGCACACTATTAAGCGTGTGTCATTCATTACGAACCCAACATATTCATACACTACAGTCATTCCTCTATGCAGGAGTAAACTAAGTGAGCCATCAAGAGGTAATTAAATATGATGCCTAGTGTGTGTGTTTGCATGCTACGCGTGTATGATTTTTAAAAAACAGCATGTGCAGGTGTGTGGGTAGGAGAAAATATGTGCCTGGGTGTTGTGTGTAAGAAAGGTAGAGATTGTCAGCATGCGTGTGTGTAGATATGTACTAGAGAAAGAGAGAGGTACCAACTCAGCTGTTGGGTTAAGAAAGTAATCTTAGGGGAAAATTATCCTGCCAGATATTTAAAAAATATACCTTAGATAGCTGGTCTCTGGCTGATGTGACCTTGGGGTCCAGCCCCAAGCATTGCAAGAAGGCCACCACCGCATCCTCATACTGTCCCAGTCCATACAGAGCACTTCCTTTCCTGAAATAGCCCTTTGGCCAATCTGGGCGCAACGAGACAACTTTCTCTGCATCAGCAAGTGCTTCCGAGAATTGGTCCAGAGAAGCATAGGCATGACATCGATTGCTATAGATGAGGTGGTCTTCCGGCACTGGAAATACATTATCAAAATTCAAGCCTGATTTTTGGCTAGAAAAAGCTTGAACTTCAACTATTAATCATCAAAAACAAAAAAAGGAGCCTTGAAGTGACTCAAGAAAGTTTCCCTCCCTGTCCCACCACAAAATTCATTATTGATACATCTAGATATCTATATACTATTTACAGCTTTACCTTTATATTTTTTTTGATATTAGCC
The DNA here is from genome assembly GCA_031471865.1 of Melibe leonina. Lineage (NCBI taxonomy): Eukaryota > Metazoa > Mollusca > Gastropoda > Nudibranchia > Dendronotidae > Melibe > Melibe leonina. The sequence goes on along the minus strand of JAUEKZ010195994.1, from coordinate 3,827 downwards.
AAACAAAGAAATATGTTTATATAACAAAAAATGTTGAATATGTAGAGGTAGAAATTAAGTAACATAGTTTATTCATTGTTCTTCAAGTTACAAATCTGGTATCCTAGTGTAAAAGTGTCCAGCTAATAAGTAATACCAGATATGTGTGAAGTTTTATCATGCAGAGGGTAAATTACACAACGATACAGATAGATATCCCTATCAAAAATTCCATTCCATTCATTTGGGAAGACATCAGGGATCATTTTATATGATCCTCTTTTACATAATTTGGCCTAAGTCGTTCTTATCCAAATTACTAAGCAGCCCCATTCTTATATTCAGTATCTAGAAAAAGTAAGCAGATACTATCAAAAGACGTTAACATAAAAATTCAACAAACAAACAACATTTTTCAGATAGACCTAGACTAGCTGATAGTTGAATTATTAAAAATAACATGGAAATTCACATTATCAATTATGTACGTCCTTGACAAAAATATCCAGGATCTAGGTCATGACCTGAACTATCGAGGAAATGACAACACATAGACTACTAATACAGCCAAAATAACAAAATAAAAGCAATTCCTGTATGAAATGTAATTGGAATGTTACTCTCCTATCAAGTTCTGTCAACCCATATATCTAGAACAATTAAGAAAAGGTGAAAAGGAAAGATAACATTTTTTCAACCATAATATAAAGGCCAAGGCTGTTAGTTATATGACTGTTTGTTACACAACACATTTAAATATAGCACACCACTTTGAAGCCATTCACAGCCTTATTACTGGCACCCCTGATCATTCCCAAATCAAACTCATTAAAGGAAAAGACATTTGAAAATTTATCTAAAATTCTAGATCCTTTTACAACATCTCTCACCTTTTTCGATCGCCATCGAATAAACTTTGATAGCTTTCTTGAAGTCCCTCTTTTCAAAACACTGGTTTCCTTCTCTTTTCAACCTATTTGCGGTACATTCATCGGGAAACAACTTCTCTACTAAATTCACGAGAACAACATTGGAACTCCTCTTTTTCAATTTAAAATTATAGTGCACAGTATCACAGATTTCACAAGTTTCAGATTTATCTTTACTCAAACATTTACGACAAAAGGTGTGTCCACAAGGAAGGGTGACAGGGTCTGAAAATAAGCCTCGACAAAGTCCACATGAGAACATCGCTGTTTTAGATTGAGCTTTGGTTTTAGGATGGTCTTGCTTCACTGTATCTATGAGACCTGTAACAAGATGTTTCAACTTTTCAGGAGTAACTCTTCCAAGTCGATACGCATTTGTGTAAGCACTGAAGGCTTTAGAAAACTGTCCTCCTCTTGCGAAACTGTCGGCTAGTCCCAGGTAAAGTTCTGACTTAGGCCCTTTTTCTCGAATGGTTATTTCATACATTTCAGCCGCTAAGTCAAAATTGTTGGTTATAAATGCCTCTCTCGCTAGGTCAACCATCACTGAATTTCAATCGAATCCTGAGAACTCACAAAACTTTAGATTTTCACATCCGGAGTCCTCTCACGAGTCGGCATAACTGTCACGTTGTGAACTGGCTTGTGTGTGAAACATGTTCTTTACATAAACATCGGGCAAACCATGTTACATAAAGTCACATGACAATCTTTCTCACTCCTGATTGGTTGGTCTTGACCTTCTCTTTGTGACGCTTATGCAAAGTAAAACTCGTCCAGCTCACACTGATCTTCGTACAAAGTTAACAAAGAGACTACCTTCATGAAAAAAAATTGTTATAAACATCGATAGAAATAGTGTTCTTTACCCTATATTGCATTATTTAAATCTAGATAGAGAACATACCTATTTAAAGAATCGGTGAAACGTAAACTGAAAACCTATTTTTTTCTGATCCTAAGCCTTGAAATGAACAACTAGATAGTCTACAGTCTATTCATCTTATAAAACATAGACGGACGGACATGTAATATATGTAGTCTACGATATACGGGACAGTCTATCGAACTTTGTGCTGTACACACAAAATCAAGGGACCTAACCGCTTTGGTTCGCTTAGAATCAGACCCCGCTGGATATGGGCATCTCCGGTATGGGTTAAAATCAACGGCTAGAGTCAAGGATCCACCAAATAACACTCTTTTAAAGTTCTGTTTGTTTGCTTGTTGTTTATCTCTAGCACTGTTGCAAAGTTTCTCCTTACTCATTACAGACAATGACGCTGGGGGAATAAATCAGATAAGAACATGCCTACTGGTTAACTAAACACACTATAAATAAATCTAATGCTCTGTAGATACTAATACGAGACAAAGCCAAAGAAAGCAGAAAAATGGGGGAGTATACAACTGACCTGGCCGCAAGCCTATCCTTTTGGTTGTCCGCTAGTCCGCCATCATAGGATAGCGCACCCATCCACTAATAATTAGTAGTTCGATGTCCACGAATACACTGTTTGTTATTCATTATAAATTATATTCTATTTTTATATGATCATTTATGTTTATATTTTTGCCTATTCATTTTAGTGTTTCCTGTTTTATGGCGCATCCCTATGTCTGTATGTAACAGTAACATTGTAAAATAATTTCCCCGTTGAAGGATCAATAAAGTTATTTGTCTTATCTCATCAACTTGGGCATCTGCTACCATTAAAGAATGGGTGTCGACGAATGGGTACCGGGTTTGGAATCCTCCTCGGTCCACTTTTGCTTTTCTGCTTCAGTAGTAGTAGTAAGTAGTATCGTATGGCATTCTAAATTCAAACCTCCGGTGAAAGCTCTTCTAGCCATTTTCTGTATTCATCGTTGAATGCATGCACGCTTAGATAGCATCCATTCAGTCTTGTCATCTGACAGTTTAAAACAAGGTGATCCGTATCTTGGGGATAATCTCCGCAGTGGGGATAAATAGGAGAGTCAAGTAGATGCCATTTGTGCATGTTTGCTGCCGTTCTACCTGTTTTTGCTCGAAGTCTATTACTATTACTGTTAGTAATAGCGAACACCCATGGTTTTCTAGTGCCTTCTCTGAATCCTGGGAGCTTCTCACCAAGTTCTGTTATCAGGTTACCCCCGGGGGAATATTATTTGTCCATTCATTCTGCCACTTATCCTGGGCATTAAAACAGTCTATATCTGATTTGTAGAATGGTTTTCTGGATTTCAGCCTGGAAGTTGTGGGTGCGCTGGCAATAATTTTCTGAAGAGAGCAGTTTCCTTCAATTTCTTTAGCAAAATTTAGCCATTTTTGGTTTAATTTCGCTCTTCTTATGTGTCGAGGGCGAATTGCACTCATGGCAGGAAGCCATTGACTTGGAGTTGGTTTGAGACAGCCAGTGATTGTGCGCATTGATTCTCTTGATTTCATGTCTATCTTTTCTACATGTGCACTTCTATTCCATACAGGTGCGCAGTATTCAGCAGCACTACTATCAGTGGCGGAATTCACTATAGGACACAGTGGACAGTGTCCCCCCAACTTGCCCAACTACATTTTATCTACTTAATATTTAAAAAAAAACAAAAACAAACTTATTTAAAACTAAAACAAGAATTCAATTTTTAAGGGTTATCTCACGCACGCAGTTTAGTTTCATTATTTTCAATCACGTATTTAGTTTCATGGACTAGATAACCCGTCTGGTATCTACTACTAGTCTAGACTATAGTATTATTACGCAAATTCTGGCTGACCTTGCCTCGCCTGTTCGCGGCAAAACAGTGACGAAGGAACCAGCAGACTTATCTATTCTGCGATGAGGGGGGAACAGACAATACTTGGCCATCGTTACCATAAGGTTTAAACCACGGACACTTCTCAAATGTGTCCGAGTATGATTGCCAACCCCCCTCAAT
>JAUEKZ010195993.1:0-24545 GCA_031471865.1 Melibe leonina | reverse complement strand
GAAGGCGGTTCGGAAACCAGGGTGGGAGACCTAGTACGGCCGCTGTTAGGCGGTCGTTCGCCCCCATGGAGAGAGGCAAGCGAGAACGTTCACCTTCCCTCCACCGAATCCCGGGGGCTAATGGACATCGTCGTCCGGTTCGCGTCGGCGGTGGGGGTAAGTGGTTGGCTGCTACCACTTACCCCGCCCCATCCATTACTCGCCTTTTACGAGAGGTTGGATGATACGGTCGGAGTATTCTATCCACTGTCATTCTGACAGACGCCCCTCCAACAGGGCACATCCCACCCATAGTGAATTAGAAGGTAGACGTATCCAACGTAGCAGTAGCAGTATCTAGGTATATGATGTCAAGGGTCAGGAGAAATTGCTATGGTAATTCTTTCATACCAAGGTCCATTTCGACTTTAAATAGTAGCATCAAAGGCTTTGATTTCATTGTTTGATTTATTTACTCGACCTTAAGAGGCAACAACTTGTTATGATAGTTCACGTTTGAGTATTGGATGAACGAAGAGTGAAATGTTAATGAGAGGAACAACGGGAGCTGGGGAACGGAAGTGAAGGAGAGTTGATAAACAGCATGTCGTGAGCCGACAACACAATTATTAATTGATTTTTCAATAAGAGGGTAGCACAGAGGCAGTAGAAAATGTTGTGTGGCTCATTCAAAGGAACAAGACCAATAATGTATTTTTTTTTAACAGCAGGGTCAAACAGTGCGATGACCTGCGGTCAAGAATATGTTTAGCTGGGATTTGTTTTGATAAAAAGTGACATGTCCCAGAGCATTTGTTTTCTTAAGTTTGCACATGGCTGGATGTTAATTCTTTTAATTACAATTACAATACATGGTTAAAAAGGGAAGTGAACGAGAAAATTGGTTGGAATTATTACTAGAGGTGACAAAAGTTGAATGTACATCTTGCTATAAGATGATATTTTAAGTGTAGTGTAGCCTTAAATCACAGGGAAAGCAAAATATGGAAAACTTGGGCAGACAAGGGCTGAACTGAAAATGATATCCTGAAATCAAACCTTTAGGTCTTGAGTCTAATCTACCTCAGATTAAACAAACCTGAGAGAGTACTCAAATCATATTGTGATTGGAGTAGATTTGTAACCCAAACAACATAATGTCTTTTAAGATCTGATATAATATTATGAAACGTAAATAATTTGCATGTCTGACAATGATTCCCAACTCTTTTTCAATAGATTATTCAGCTTCAAGAGATTTTCCAAAGGACATGCCTCTACTCTATCTGCAAACCATCTGCGAAGGAGTGCTGTTCAAGTCGTAGGATAACAACATAAAATGAGAATAGGTCTAGGCTACACAAACCTGAAATATTATAGTAGCGATTAAATTACAACCAAAATATTTTCTTTGATGCAAGATTGACATGAAATAAATCAACATTACCGCTGAGAAATGAAAACGTTGAAATTAAAAGAAGAAAAATCATTGGCGTTCTTAGCAACATATTTCGATCTTTGGAACTTCAGAGTTATCCACCTTGATTGTTTGTTGTAAAGGAGGCGCATCAAAATGGCTACCGTCAATTGATCCTGTCTTCGACTTCAGTGTTGACATTGTTTCAGAAACTAAGAAATCTTGAGTCTAAAATTGAAGTGTGTTAAAGTGTTTTACATCATTGTATACTCCTCTATCAATTTAACTCAAAAGGGAATCACTTTCCTACTAGATTAGGAGTTTTTGTTGTTGTCTGTTTGAGCTGTCTGGTTATGATTGGTAAGTGTCTTTTTACTGATCTTAAGAGAATTTTTAAAATAATAAAATTATTAATCCCGATAGCTTGTTACTGCCTATCTAGACAGAAAGCTGATAAGATGGTATCAATTTCCGTTTTTATTAAGATTGATGTATTAAATTGTTCCATGCTTAGTCTAGATATATTATGGTCTATAGTTTGAACAGCCTTCTGCAATCCTTGTTTTCTCATAAAAACACTTCATGCACAGCTTTTATTCTAGAAAAGCCAAGATAGCTATCTAGAGATTTACTGATTTGAGTCCAGGATTTTCTAAGGGCCCTGGTCAGAGTTAATTTTCTTGTCTGTCACAACCCTCGGTGTTGGTGACACTGCTTTCTTTTGTTTTGGTCTAATATTTCTTTGCTGACTTTGTGATTTGTAAATGCTCACATCCTATTGCTTTATTTGTAGCCAGACATACAGCTGGGCCTTGACTCTGCTTATTGCTCTATTATAAGGTGGAAAAAAACAAAAGGAAGTTTAAATCTTAAAAAAAAAATGTTAGTGACCTCAAATGTAATTAAAATAGCTCATTGCTACTAAATGTATAGTCTACCTATTTTATCTCTTTCAGAGCTGTTGTGTTGACCCACCAATACTCACCTAACCCTCAAACATGTACGACTCACCTGTAAGCCTGCAGAATTGCTGCGTGGACTTTATCTGTGATAACTTAGCCACTCTATGTGAGCTTCAGCCATCAGCATCTGCTGATCCCAAACAGTCAAAGATGTTCTTCAAAGATCCTGAAACATTTTTTCACTCAAGTTTGTCTGATCAACTTTTATCTACACTGAGTGACAAGGGGAAACTTAATGATGAATCACTATCTCTATTTGATCCAAATGTAACAGCTCTTCGGCATGTCAGTATTCATAATGCGCCTGTGAGCAGTCGTGGTCTTCGCATTATGAAAGGTCACAGAGTATCTCAATTAGATATCACAGGAATAAAAGACATTACAGTAAATGACATCATTGGATGTTTGGGTGAATGGTCTCTGTCAAACCTTCGTATACTCAATGTCAGCTGGAACACTTTTCTCAATAATTCAAAATTTTGTATAGTTGTCCCGCTTTCAAAGCTACGAAACCTTCATACTCTGAATGTGAGCTTCACAGAATTCAATCGTCATGGATTGGAAATCATCGCCGAAGATCTGCCTTGTTTGGAAGTTCTTGATATTTCACATACTGAAATCAATGACATTTCTCCCCTCAGGAAGTGCAAAAGTCGTATTCGATCTTTAAGTATGTACAATCTACAGTTACATTGCAGCTCAGATCCTATCGGTGTCGTCACCGAACTTGTACACCTTGTTCATTTAGATGTGTCCAATGATATCACAATGACACCTACAGCAGTGGGTTTCCAAGTGCCAGAGTACTTGTCAAATCCTCACACAAACCCCAACTTGATTTCTTTAGACGTGTCAGGAACTGCAGATGTCTCACCATCAGTAATTGAGTAAGTGCGCTTGTGCAGAGGTTTTTTATGGTGGGGTTTTTGTTGTGTGTATTTCTCTACTTAGCCTCCTCGTTCTCTCTCTCTCCCTCTCTCTTTCCATCCCTCCCTCTCTCTCCCTCTCTCTCTCCATCCCTCCCTCTCCCTTTCCCTTCCACTCGTTATTTATTTACATATTGTAGTTAAAATATCTCAATACTCTAGTCTGCCCAATTTATCACTACCACATATATGTACTCTGCCATGATAGTGAGCCTTTCGTTGTTTTGGTTCTCTGTTCTCTGCACTAACTTGTCTAGATTGATGTTATTCTAAAAGTAACATATGTGCTTTTTCAGTTTTGCAATCAAAGCTTGGCAAAATAATTTATGATCGGCCAACAGAGATAATATTAAAGACGTAATAAGGCTTGTTTGTTTAGAAAGAGAAGCAGAATATCTTTTTTTTTTTATCATTCATGGTTTAATGGAAATGTGATTAATGTTTTTTATTTATTTTCCTCTCAGAACGTTCATAAATAGTCACAGAAAGCTTAATTTCTTGGGATTGGCTCTTACATCTGTCTCTGAATATGAAATGTTCAGACAAGACAGCAGTTGGTATAAATCTCATTTGGAATTCAAGGTAATAATTGTATTTTTTTTAATGATATTTAAGTGTGTATTAGTTTCATTACTAGTTTTTCAATTGTATGTGATAATATAGATAACACCATCTCCTAACTTCCAAATGCATTTTAATTATCTAAAATTTAATTAAGTTTTTAAACTTTTTAAATTGTTTGTTTACTTTTTTTTTTATAGGTATCAGGTGAAGCTACAGAAGCACAAATCATGGAATCCTTGCGGCGTTATGTTCCCAGAACAAATTACATGCAGAAAGCTCTATACAAGCTGTTCACATTATCCCAAGGAACAGAAGATGCTAGAGAGGATATAATTAAGGTTTGATTGCCTGCAGAATGTTTGACATCGCTGTTGAAGATGTTGCTATAAAGATATAGTTGAAGACAAGATAAGATAAGATAAGATAACTTTATTGATCCCTCAACAGGGAAATTATTTTACAATGTTACATACAGACATAGGGATGCGCCATAAGACAGGAAACAATAAAATAAATAGGCAAAGATAAATAAAAAACATAAATGATTAGATAAACAAAATAAAAACAAATATAACATAATGAATAAGAGATAAAAACAAGGGATTATCTTCTTACTTAAACAGTGCTTCCTCTGTTGTAGATGTAAGTGATTCAATAAAACACACCATGCATGATATACTGATGATAGAACACATTCAACAGAGTTGTTTTATTCAGCAATTATTCATCCTGTCACAAAACAAAGAGAATATCTATTGGCGTACAACATTGAAAAAAAATGTTTTCTTTTACATATCCACTCCAAGATCATAATTGTACAATATGAGCCCGCAAATATATCTATATTTTTTAGAATATCGGTTTCAGTTTCTTAATAGACCGGTAGCAACCAGGCGGCCCAGTCAAACAAACACACAAACACACACACCTTTTTTATGTTATTATTTGCTTATTGTTTTGGGTGGGGGGGGGTGAATTATACCATAATGATGAAGAATGTTTATTAGGTCAATGCAAACACCGCCTATTTTTTTGAAATTTTGAATTAAAAGGAATATCAGATATATTTTAAGGTCTTATATCTTTTTTTATGTTTTTTTTTTTAAAGTCTTACAATCTATTTCAAATTGGTAAATGAAGTTTTGAGAATTTTGACTGGTAAGTTTTTGTTTTCATTCTACTAAACATTTTAATTTGTTTTTCCCAGCTTGTTCTTCCTGCAATGAAAGGTCATATGAAAGCTTTGGCTGTTCAGATGGCAGCCACAGCTTGCCTCTATAACCTCACTAAAGGAGAGGTCGGGCAGAAGATACACCCTGTGCTATTGGCAAAATGTGTGGATCTTACTCTGACAGCCATGGAAAACTTTCCCAACCATCAGCAGGTACACTTTTTTAATATTCTTTGATCCTAAGATTTGCTATAGGCTTGGAGCTCAGGGACTTACAATACACGAAGCAAATTATACTTTAAAATAAAAGATATTTTTGCTTTGGCGGTCGAAGTAATTACAAATGATGTTTTGTATTATCACTCTTCCACAGTTGCAAAAAAACGCTCTCCTCACTATATGCAGTGACAGAATACTGCAAGACGTTGTAAGTATTGTTATTGTTTGTCTTTTGAAGGAGCCATTGAATTTGAAATCTTATAAACACTTTTTCTCTTTTTATAAGAATAATATGATAACAGTCCAGTCCACTTATCAGCATAGAAAAATAGTAGCCTCATTGAAATTTGATTTTTTAAAAAAGGATTTTTTTTTCTCTTCAAAGAATTCAAATGGAGAGAGATTGAAGTCTTGTGCTTATTTGATCTCTTCATTTGAAAAGTTTTTTATATTTTTTCTGTTCTTATATTTCAAATACAAAAGATACATTGTGTATAGATTTATAATTATTTATTTTCATGCTTCATAGAAGTTTTTCACTGACCAAGACATTTACAACATTGTTTATAATTCATCATTTAATTTTGAATATTTTTATTTATTCAGAATTTTGACAGGTTTAGGTGCTCCCGCCTTGTGATGGAATGTATGTGCCAGTTTAATGATGCGTCTATGAACAGAATGTCTGTAGCAATTTGTTCCATATTGGCAGCCAAGGTTTGTAAGGGTTCAAGTGTTCAAACACTTGAAATTACCGTTGTGATAGAGGAGAGATAGTAAAAGTTTGTTTAAAAAATAATTGATTATGTACATTTCTACAGTGAAAACATCTTGTGAAAAATTAGCTCTTGGCACTTAACAGGAAGTTATGGATGTTGGGATATACTCAAACAGGGTTGAATATTAGTTGTTGTAATATGTAATCTAGGTATGTAGTCTTCTAAACCTGTATAAGTGATAAACTGATCTAGTAATTGAAATGTAAGCAAAAAATCTGTTATTTTCATTTTTTTAGTAGATCATAGATTGCCAAATATACCTTGCCGTTTGCACCTTATGTACAAGCAATTAATATTGTTATAAAGGAATGTCACCACACGAAGCTGAAAATTTATTTCAGATGTTTTCTTCTATAATTTGTCTTCAATTATTTTATCAGCTATGTATCTGAATTGCCTCTGAACCAGTGGGTTGGTGGTTCAAACTGCATCATAACTAAAACTAATATCGGCATTTTAAAAGCTCTCCCACCAGGCACTTATGGGAATAGGGTTAAAACTGGTTGGCCTGGTGTCAGTATAGAAGTATGACTTGATGAGATGCCGTATTGAGTTAGCCCTCTATATATATCTCTTGTCTAGTATTCAATGATTATCTAAGATTGAATGACATGAATCAATAGTCAAACGATTTGTTCACAGATTTCAACGGAGCAAACAACCATTCTTGGGGCAAAGGCAAGGTATATGAAGAAGTTGCTGACACTAGTCAAAGATCGACTCAATAGTAAAGAGTTAGACATCACTCTTCGATTCACACTGAGTGCTCTGTGGAATCTGACAGGTAATGTAAAATGGGTTAGAATATAAATTTTAAGGACTTATTTTTTAAATATTTTTTTGGAATGATTTTAAACACCTCAGTTTTATAACTTAGTTGACAAAGTGTGAAATCCAGTTGACTGAGTCTGAAATCTGAATCAATAACTACTTGGTTGATTTTGGTTTCCTTTGTATTGTTAATAACAAATTGGTCTCAGTAATCGAGTACTCTGTCATTGGTAGGGTAAAACTAACCGGTCTCACAACGGTCTAAACCCAGCTCATGTTCCCTGTTGGCGGGTGAACAATCTGACGCTAACATACTGTCTTGAGTAATGAATTTCTTTAGAATCTGCCATCTTAATTACTATTACGCTTTGACAGAGTTTTTTGTTTTGGTTTCAGCGCTAAGCATTGATTGAACACTGTAGGAGAGTGTAGCTATTCCTGAAAATTACGACAGTTATTTACTTTTCTATGCAAATTGTTTAGTAATAAATTGTTATCAATCCAGCCATATTATGATTGTTAAAAAAATCACTTTATGACAATGCTCATTGCTATCATTCTGCAAATACTGATTGATAGGAAAACCAAGAAAAACATTGAGTTTTCGAGGGGAAAATGTTTAGATAAGGCTCGTAATAAATTACGTGCCGTAGCCCAATTGATAGAATGTCTGTCACTGAACTAGTAGGGAGACGGCGGTAGATGGTTCAAACCCCAGTCATGTCGAAGACATTAAAATCTGCATTTTAGCACTAAGCAGCTACCCTGTCAAGCCTTTTGGCGTTTTGTATTCTCTAACTGAAAAAAGGCGCGGTGGCCTAACTGGTAGCGATGCAGCACAGAACCCGGGGGCACCAGGTTCAATTCCTACCAGTGACACTTTGGTTTTTCCTTGGGCAAGGAAATTTACTCCAATTGCCTCACCCCACCCATGTTTAAAATGTGTACCAATCCACAATTTTGGTTTGGGAAAGTAATCTGTAATAGACCAGCGTCTTATCCAGAGGGTGGCAACTTGCCATTTGTCTGCTTCACGCTACAAAAGCCGGGATAAGCTCCGGGTCCATGGACCACATGGCTCTAAAGGACTTACTGTCCGGAACTTGTGCTTGTTATGGGAACAGTGCAAAGACTAGTTGGCTCTGTGTAAGTAAAACGTGACAGGGTGAAATATTCAAGGAAGCCCTCTGCTCTGTGAGAGAGTCTATTAACTTGTCAAGAGATGCTCTAAAAATATATTCATACAGTTAAACCTTTCACTGCGGGGTCTGATTCACGCCCAACTGAATTATATGCAAAATCTTAAAAAATGTATGTGTTCTTACACCAGATAAATCAGATTTCAGTGAACTGACAAAATGCCAAAAGCCTGATTATCAGGCTTTTGGGATATGTCAGGTCACTGAAATCTGATTTATCTGGTATAAGAACAGGCCAGTCTTGAAGAATTTGGCGTCATTAGCATTGAAAGGGTTAATAAACAAGCACACCAAAGGACTCAGTTTTATGTAAATGATTCAGTATTCATATATTAGAATCTCCATCTATATCTGAAATTTGTTACCTTTCCCAATGAACGCTCATTGATTTAATTTTTTTTTACATCTTTAGATGAGGCTCCTTCAACCTGTAATGTGTTTTTGACGGAGGGTGGCCTGGAATTGTTCATGAAGCTTTTGGAGTTTACAGAAAATGCTGATGAAGAGGATAATCTCATTCAAGTAGAAACAAAAATTTTGGGGCTCCTGGTTAGTTGGATGATTATTTTTAAAAAATTTTTTTTAGTTTAGTGTAATGATTTGTCTAGCTTTGTTTGAAGGAAAGCTACAAAAAGAAAGGATAGCAAAATATGTCAGTCCATTTCTCAGGGTATTTCCAATAATAGATAATCTCAGTTTTTTTAATTCAGTTCTACTCTCCACTGTTAAGACAATAGATTATTATAAACGAAATATATAGAAACCTTAATAAAAATAGAAAATTTATAATGATTGTTTCCATAAGGATTCAATAAATTTTTGGTTTAATTCTCTGTTGATTTTTTAAAGGGTACAAATGTCAAATCCAGACAAAAAATTGAAGCTTGAAAATGAAACTACTTTGCTTTTAGAGTTCAAACAAGACAAACGATGCAACCAATCGTCTAAAGCTGCAGCAGTGATTAAAATAGTTTGTTTGATTTAATTGTGCTGTTTTGTCTATATATGTTTGAAAGATGTTGTTTTCTACTTCTTTTTAGAACAATATTGCTGAGGTAAAAACTCTGAGGCATAAATTGATGAGACCTGATTTCATTATGTTGATCAAGTAAGTATAAGTCTTAATTTATTCTTGTTTTGTTGCTTGTTTTTTTTGTTTGTTCAGTATTATCTTGACTTTGAAATTATGATGAAGGCTTAATTACTTCCTAGAAAAATAATTTTACGTCTCTCAGATGACTACTACTACTATATACCATTTAAAAACTTTATAAAAATGATCTGATAGTGTTTGCTGTCTCAGGTGTTATGCTATACCATTATATTTAATTTCAATCAAGCTTGGGTTTCTTAAAAATAGATTGACTAAATTAATAACATTTTTCTACAAATACTTTTGTCTTTCTACTACAGAGATTTAACTTTACAAAGCTTGTGAATTTTTATTTTAAAGACAAACATTTTAAATACACAAAACTAATAATAAATATTGAACATGGGAATGGACGTGATTTTTTTTAAAGACAATTGAAATTCAAAGTTGGAAGGGAAAAAAAAGATTTTTTCCCCCCCCTTTTGTAAATTGTATTTATGTTTTAGAATAGGAGAGAGGCAGGGGATGTTAATGCTGCTTGTGAGCAATTAATATTCTTTTTTGTTTGTTCCATAGGCAAATGTTGCACGGGAAAACAATTGACAAGACATACTTTGCTGCTGGCATTTTGGCCCATTTGTGCAGTGATGGAGACCTGGCATGGAGGGGCATTGCTGGCCTGGACAGAAACGACATCCTCTCTGAACTGGTATGGATTTTTATACGCTATATAATCCTTTTTGCTTCACCTCTGTTTTTCCTTGGCCAGGGATATTTACTTCAATTGCCTCACCCCACCCAGGTGTAAAAGGGGTACCAATCCAGTTTGGGTTGGGGAAAGTAACGCTACAGAAACTGGGATAAGCTCCGGCTTCATGGGCTACTGAGCTCTAAAGGACTTACTTTTTTTTTTTAATTGGGGGGGGGAGGGGGGGGGGAGTGTATGTTAACTGTATGTAATGCTTTTGATTTGATTTAAAAAAAAAAAATTAACTGTTCAAAGTAGAGAAGGTGGGTTGTACATTCTCTTTTGAATTCCCATTTCAAAAGGACTCTTGTTCTCTTGTTTCTCATATTCACAGCTGTGTGTGGTTTCTAGATGGGATCAACCCAAGGCAGAAATGGTTGCTTATAGGTAAGTTTTCCCTCTATACCTTTCATGAATTGACTTTCACTTTACTCTATGCTATTATTTTCATTGTGCACTTTCTCTGCAAAAATGAATTTGAATGAAAAACAAAAAAAATTCTAGCTGCCTTATAAGTGACAAAAGTTCTACTTTTTTTCCAGTAGAAAAATAAAGCAGTGCTCGAAAGAATAGGCATTAAATCAACAACATGCTTACAAAATATGACTGAAGCTCTAATACTGAAATACTTGAAATGATCAAGAGGCATGTGCTGGAGGCAAAAGTTGAAGGTAGAAAAAATGGCAAATGATTGAGTGCTGCTTTGCAGGAAGGTCCAAAGGTCAACTTCCTATCAGCTGATAGAGAGAAATAATGTGGTACTCTTTTCTTAAACCTTGGGGTTTACAATGATAGCCCAGAATTGGCTACCAGTTAGATATCTCAATGAGATATCAATAGAAAGAGATAGCTATCAAATTCTGTTGAATATTCTCTTAGAATGGTCATGTTTAATTCAGATTTATTGATGTTTTGATTCAAAAGTTCAAACATTTTGAAATCTTGATTTATTTTTTGAAACCAAATCCTTTTGGCAATATTTATTGGTTTATTAAAAAACTATGGTGTCGGCCCCAAACATGTAACACAGACTTTGTATTGGTTTAATCGAGCAAGTTGTCAATTTTTAATATTTTGTGATTTAAGCAACAGTTTTAGTCTCTGGCTTTGTATTTTGCTTTACAATACAACTTGACAATGATGATATCTTGTCTGCTACAGGTCCTTCAGTCCGTTCTTCCCTCTGCTGTCCAGCTTGGACACTCCAATTCAGCTGTGGGCAGTCTGGGCCATCCATCATGTGTGCTCTAAGAATGGTCAGTATTTTTGATTCCATACAATATAGGATAAAGAGCTGAAAAAAAAACCCCAGCTATTTTTTAATTTATTTTTGTGGCAATTATTGTCATTATTTTAGATATTAGTAATAGTAGTATTAGCATTATTTGTATTTATATTCATTTCTCAAGACAAATATTTGTTCACGATAAGCTTGAGAAATCATTATACATATCATATGGAGATGTTGGTTTGAAAGAATTCACTGAAAACAAATGATGAATGAAATACAATAGGTGCGGCTATGTTGTTTCTCTCATTTAAATAGAAGTATTGATACAATTTTATCAGCATGATTTTATTGGGATAAGTTGTTTCTTTTACTGTTAAAAGTGACATTAGTGTGCTTTCATTATCATGTTTTATCGGTCTGGGGAAAAAAACACTTTTTGTTCTGAACTAATTGTTGTTGTTTTTTTTACTAGGGAAGCGGTATCTGGCCTTACTGGAGAGTGAAGGGGGGCCAGAGCATATTCGCCGTCTCATGAAAAATTGCGAACCTCAAGTATACAAGATCTGCCAGGAGATCCTTGGTAAAGTGGAAGATCACAAGGGGAAGCCATCAGACAGTTTGTCAGAGAACTCAATGGAGTTTTGAGGAAATAAGAACGGTTATCCCATTCATATTTTTACTTCATTTCCATCGATTCTGTCATGTCACCATGATAGTTGTTCCAGAGAGGAGGATAAAAGTGTATTTTACTTTTTAAATGAATGCAACCATGAATTAATTAGCCCCTGTTAATACTGATAACGCTTTTGTATATAGGTTAACAAATACATTTTTAGACTAAATTTAGTCTTGTCATTATTGCTGTTATAACTTTAGATTTTTCAGGGCTTGTTTCTTCATTTGCTCTTAATCCTCAATTAATACATGGGTTTATTGATAATTCCATTGTTAGTGCTTATAAGACTTGAAAGAATGTGGTCACTGTGAATAAGTCACACATCTTTTTTAGCAAAGAAACAGAAGAATAACTTGTTCTAGGCAAAGAAGTACCTACGCTAGAACTCCTTCTTACTGTTTATTTTTTTTAAAGTGAGGGAATGGCAGTGCGTATTACTTTCTTTGTAGTTTGATTGTCAAGAGGAGTCTTCACTTTGGTTTTTAGCCGCAATACTCTGATATATATATTATTCTTTTTTGTGGGTTAAGAAAACAGCTTTTGAATTGTAAAGATATGCCATTTGACTGTTCATCAGTGGCAGTGTTTAGTCCCAAAAAGCGAGTGGTTGGTGGACATCTGTTGTAGGCTCTGTTTTTTCTCTTTTGGCTTCACCTTCCATTTGCCTTTCTCTAGCACTTTGCTTTTTTAAACAAGCATACACACACTGTTGTTGTGTAATCTATTTGTTCAGACTTGTGGTTCCTAACTACAAGGTTACTTGCTATATAGAAGGACTGAGTACTTTGTGCACAAAGGGCGGTAGAATATCCTGGGTCTCCCTGTACCATTATGTATTATGTGGGTGGTGGCCATCGCTTTGTTTGTCTTTCTCTCTTTTGTGATTTTTATTTTAATTTTTTTCTCCCATCTGTAACTGTAACTCTTTTTCACCTCTTTTGAAGAATGGTATTTTTTTCATTGTAAATCATCTCTCTGTAAAGCATCACTGGCATATTCACTGGCACGGTCAAAGTCTGCCTGTTGTTTTCACTAACTAATCATCTTACAAACATTTACTAACATACTCCTAATCACCGATATGACCTTTACCCTATCAATGCTAAGGTTATTTTTATTTAAACTAGTAGCTAGATAGGTACCTACATTAAAATCTTAAGATATGCCTCTTCTTATACCTGATAAATCAGATTTGAGGGAAGTGACATATCAGGCTTTTGGCATAGGTATGTCAGTTCACTGAAATCTGATTTATCTGATATAAGAACATGAACATTTTGAAGACTTAAAATATTTCCATTCCCTCCCACCCCTGCTGTGAAAGGGTTAACAGTTGAAAGTGCCCTAAAACCCTCAACAAAGAAAGCAGTGCCAGCTGGTCATTTCATTTGTGTCTTACATTTGAATTTACCCCAGCTCTGATAGAGTAATGAGGCCAACTTGCTTTTAGTTTCCTATTAAAAACCTGGACAGCTATACAGTAGATTTTTATAAGCATTTTGTGCATTGCTTAGTTTTTTAAAATTTGATATTTATTCAAATTGAATTTCCCGCTATTTTAGTATCAGTATCAGGGTTTGCCTTTGATTTCACCAGACTTTAAAGAAACTGCTGTAAAGTGCTTAACAATAGAATCAATACAAATAATGGATGTAATTCATGATACTTAAAACCAAGCTTTGTCATTTATTTTGGGTTGGTCAAATTACCTTCTTTTTTTTTTCACCATAGCGGAGACAAGAGTTAAAAAACAGTTTATGGATGTGCAAAAATCTGAATCGTATTATTACACGCTACATTATCAAATGGGTTTTTATTTTTAAAGGGCATGACAGTTAGACCTGATCTATTTCATCTCTCTGTCACCCTTTCCATTTTTCCATCATTTTTCATTTTTCTTCCTCTTTTCTTGCTTTCTATCTTTCTTTCCCCCTCTCTCTCTATATTGAGTCATGTGTTTTAGTAGGAGGACAAAACTTTGTCTCAACTGCATTAACATTATAAAGTTGATAAATTATATTACATAGATAATTGAACTGCTTTTGTTTCTCTGAGATGAATTGTGTCATGAATAATGTATTTATATAGCTCTGATCTCTACATTTGTACCGTTTATAACTTTTCAAAAGTGACGACTTAGTTACAGTTTGAGAAATAATAATATCTGATATTAAACTTGTCCCATGCAGGTCTAAATTCTACCTTTTTGTATGGATTAATACCCTTCATGGATTTCAATTGCTCTAAGCTGGTTAACTAAATGTTAAATCATTTATTTGGAATCTTGCAGATAGATGCCCCAGCCTGCCACCCACAGCCCCCCCCCCCCCTAACTTGATCACCCTTCTGGTGTGTTCTCTCATTCTCATATAGATTTGTATATTAATATATCTTTTCCTATGCCTCCTTGTCTTGTTGCTATTATTACTTCCTTTTTTTATCTTTGTGCAACTGTATGGGTGTCTTTTTATCTGTCTTTGTCAGTTGCGAGTCTTGTATTTTGCCAGTGTAGAGAAATAGCCATTCAAAATGACCCTTAATAGCATTTCTTTATGCTGATGATTTATCAACCTTTTTATTTCTCGCTATACTGATCAATTTACTCATCTGCTTATGTCTATCCATATGTCTATCTTGTCGAGTTTCCTGCATATCTTATTTCTTGAATCACATATTAGTGCACTCTTCTTTTATTTTTAATTTCTAACTTTTGTCAAAAATCAACACTTCCATTGCATTGCGATTCGCATTTGATGCATCTGTTATTAAGGAGTGCTTCCTATATGCAAAAATGTCTGTATTGCATCCGAAGTCATTAGGAAGATTGTTGTGTAGGCTGTATTGGGGTGGTTTCAGGGAGATGGATAGGTGAGTTGTTGAAACCATAATATTTGGGTTTGGATAGGACAGCCTCTGTAGGAATGGTGCACATTCAGCCTTTGTTCTGCTCATTGTGTTCTCCAGGCCTTAAAGACCTTAGTGTCAAGTAAAATAATGTGACAAAATTTCCTTATTTGTCCCCAAGAGTGGCCTGTCCCAACAGTACTTTTTAAAAGACTACATAAAGGGAAAAAGATATGATAATTGAACAGTTCAATAATTTGTCTTTGTAGTCTTATTCTGACCCCTCACAAAATCAAGATACCTACGCATACAGAAGTATCTTCTCAGGTAGAAACCGGAAGATACTGTAAGAATTTAGCAATATCATATTGAAAAATTTATTTTATCTCAACTTCATTTTCAAAGGGGATATTTTGAGTGAGAAAGATTTGCTAATGTACTTACTTGTCTCCCAGTTTGTCTATTTCATCACACAATAATTGATACAATTGGATTGCTTCAAACGATTTTCATCACTTGGAAATCATGTGTTTTTTAAACTGTGATACACTTCTTTTTGTTATGTTCAAACAGTGACTTGAGCATTTGATTAGTTCGCTGAAGTTTTGATTTCTGATGAAATTAAAATTTATGTTAAAAAACATAAACTTCAACCGGTCTAATGTTTGCTTGTGCATATTCACATCATATTTTTATCCCCTTTTTAACCCTGGAGAGTAGCCCTTAATCACTGAACGTTTTACAGTGTGAGAAATTGATGTTTCTTTTTATTTTGACTCATTGAGTCCTGGCCATTTCCCCAGGAAATGTCACCTGGGTATTTTGGGTCATTTTCAAAAATTCATAAAATATCAACCACACAAATAATGACACTGACAAGCATTTTTTGTGACCTCCTCATTGTTCAAAGAAAAATGTATACCCTGTAATTTTTTGCAAATATCCTTTTTTACAAATGCGGCAACCCCATACATTGTTAAATATGTGGCAGAAGTTTTGGGAAGGGGTAGTAAAGTTAAGGGAAACAGGATTTTTTCAAGCAACAGCTCCTCAGTCCTGGCAGGGCGTCCACAAAAATGTTTTTGCTATACCCACACAATTGCGTGCACACAAGACACAAGTAAATTTTGCTATACGCTCGCAAGTCCAGGGCACAAAGTAACCAGACCCAGATTCTTTGCACCTTTATGTCACATTGATGATTTAAACGAAAAAATAAAAGGGCACCACATCATTTGATCAGCAGCCAAACAGAAAAATTGAATGGTCCAGAAATAGAAAAAATTTACATTAGTTTTGGGTTGTGGTTTTTTTTGGGTTTTTTTTTTTTTACATTATTGAATTTCAGTCCTTTTTTTCCCCCTGTAACTACCTTTTAACAATTTATGACAAAATCAATAATGGATTTTTTAAAATCACTTCCTGTTGAAACCGCAGTATTATTATAGTTATTATGCATTGAATCTTCTCCTCTGTGAGAATACAAGAAATGTGAAATATATCGTGAAACAGGAAAGTACGATATAATTCACAAGATTTCACTGAGCGCAAAACTGATGCAGATGGTATGCCTTTATTTGACATTAATTGATTCATTCCTTTGGTAATTTTTTTTTTCCTTTTAAGATAAAAATGTCCCCCACTAATATGTGGGGGGGAAAAGTTGCTTTATCTTAAAAGTAGGGTCTACTAGCCTCCATACCACCCCAGTCTGCTGATTGTTGGGGTTGACAGTTTTACCAACTTTTTTTCATGTAAAGCAATCATGCTTAGTATCATTAAAGGGGAAAACATGAAGGATCTCAATGAATTAATAAGTGTCCCTCAAATTGAATTACCTATTCATGATGCTTTTTTAAAAGAGCTTGTACATATTCTGTCCTTTATTTTTCTTTTTTTATTAATTTTAAAATTCAATGTAAAAAAAAAAAGTGGGCATTTGAAAAGTTAAATGTTAAACTCATCTCTTCAAGTCTATGTCTGTGCAAATATGAATGTATGAACATCATCATATGTAATTATTTACTGTAGCAGATGGAAAATGAATACTTGTTGTGGTGGTTGCTTTGTGTTCATGTTTTTCCTCTTGTACTGGTAGGTATTGCATTTTTATTTTTAGACTTGTTCATGGGATCTAAATGTATCTCTTGTATAGTTGAAAAATGAACAGCAAATTTCAACGTATATAAGTTTTTACTCTATATTTTTCTTTGTGTTGCTAATACTAATATTTTAAAAAAGTGTTAAGAAGCATATCAACTGTCTAGCAAGATTAAGCATGTAGTTCAATTTGTGCATAGAGAAAATTTGAATTTTATGCCTACTGAGTTAATGAATGTCTATAAACTATAAAAGAAGTCAATTTGTAAAAAAAAAAAACTTGTTGGTCTTTGAATGATACGTACAGTGCTGCATGTATTCAACTAACATTGTTTGACAAAGTCACAGGTCTGCAAACAAAGCTACGACTCCCCAGCTATTTCTTTCATATTCTTTGTAATTTATTTGATGCCATTGACAAGACCTTTCTCGGGTTTGACCAACTAAATTGTTGTTGAAATACTCAAAACGAACCCTTTTTTTTGTTCAAGCATTCGAAAATCACCTCTTCTGTGACTGAGTTATTCATGGCTTTGTGTGCCATGTTGTGGCAGCAAGCCACCAGAGCAATCATGGATTTGACCAACTATTTCAGTTGTCTAGTACAGTTTGTTGAATGCATGCAGCACTATGTCCATGTAAATGGAAACATTGGTACCTATTGCAATAGTTTTCTCTCTATTGTGATTTTATCATGTATTTTACAACTTCATGTTTTATTAGATAACACTTCTTTCATTTATCAGATGGTTTATGATAAGGTACAGAAAAAAGTGTCAAGTGTGATTTTTTATTTGACAAACAAAGATATAATAAAGATGTCTTTTTTTTTTCTTTTCTCTTGTTTGCTGTCGGTATGTATATTGTTCTGTTTTTATATTGTCATTGGAATTGAAAGCTTTATAAGAGCTTGTTACATATTTTTTTGTTTGAATAACAACAGACAAGTTGTTTAAAAAAGATGTATTGGAAACATATGTTTGATGCATTTGCTAAATCTTTTGTATTGATATTTTGCTGCTCAAACGATGCGGTAGTCTATACAAGAACCCTTATCTTCTTTGTGGCATGTTATGTAAATACCTCTCTTTCTGCCGACAAAATTTGATTGGTCATCTTTGAATAATATCTTTCCTTGCCTGGAGTTTCTGTAACTGTATTCTGAATAAATGATCATGTGTATACACAAATGTGTTCGAGTGTATTGGGAAGTTTCTTGTGTTGAAACCCTATTATGACAAACCACTTTTACAATTAAGATTAAGATATTGTACATGAAGTGGTCACTAAGAAATCCTGACAACTATGGATATAGTCATGTAGTATTATCATACAGTGCAACTTCCGGATAACGACATCTCTGAATAGCGACATAGGCCTCTGGTCCCGATTTTTTTGCTATATAACATTAGTAATAAAAGCCTCTAAATAGCAACATACATTCTAGTAAAACCTCTGGATAAAGGAAGCGAGGTTGCAACTGTTGACGTTTGACCCCGTGTCTTAGCAAATAATTTGCCATTTTTCCCGTCCAATAAGATCTTCTAGAAAAGACTAGTCATAGCCATTGAGATTGCTTTATTTCGGTTAGACAACCACCCAATGAGAATGCACATCATCGGTAGGTTAAGAGACGGTGATCCATTAGCACTGACCACAGGAAAACACATTTTAACATATCAGTGACTCGCGGGAGACAACTAGTACAACACATTGTTTCATGAACAGATTTACCACACCCCAATGTCCGCCATCATGGAAACTTCTAAATAATGACATAATTTTATGGTCCCGAGCGATGTCGTTATCCGAAAGTTGCACTGTATTTGTTATCTTGTGTCTTGTCAAATGTAATTTGGTAGGAGGAATGGGTTTTGTCAACGATAGAACTGGAATGACTATTCTATGTTTTTCAATTAAAATTAAAGATTTTATGGTATTCATTAATCATATCTATAAATATTCTTTTAAGTCTTGTTTTTTATTTAAGTTGTTAGTGTTAGAATTTCTTATCTACATAAATCAGTAATACAGTGGAGTCCACACAATATGTCATTTAAACCTTTCATCAAGTCCACTTTTTTGCCTTGGATAAACCAGCTAGATAATAAAGTCTGGTTCATATAAACGTGAATCAGTCTCTGTTTGCTTAAGATTACTTTTTCTCTGCCGAAGTACAATGGAAGGACAAAACTCATATGCAAAAATGTTTTTATTCCTGTTTTTTATAACATACTTTATGTTCTCTCTGTTAGATTAACCCTGTCACAGCGAGGTCTAATTTTAACCCAACTTAGATGTGCAAAATCTTGAAAATGTATGTGTTCTTATACCAGATACATCAGATTTCAGTAAACTGACCTATGCCAAAAGCCTGAATTACCCTTTGCATTCCCATAGCGGAAACATGCCTACAGCGGGATTTTTTTCTGGAACAGTCTCACTTTCCAGTAATAAAACCCACATAAACCACCCAAATCATGCTGTTTGTTTGTTTGTTGAGATTGAGAGTAATAAATAGGGCAACTTCTTGGGTCATATCAGTGCCCAGGGGTAAGTAAGATGATAGGTTAGTTGAAAGAACAGGAAGACTCCCCAACTTTTCCAGGGATGTTTCATACAGAGATGTTTGAAAGAGAAAAATATCTCTAAATGATAACAAAACAAAGATTTACCTTTTTTAAAACATCTCTCACAATCTCAATCACAAAGGAAACAAACATATGATGGCCACCACCCACATTATGCATTATGGTCCTGGAAGACCCTGGATTTTCTAACGACCACCCTTTGTTTACACAAGTATTCAGTCCTACAAACTACAAAGCAGCAAGTGACCCTGTGGTTAGGTAGGTACTACCACAGTGTAAAACATGGGGGATGGCCACAGCATGCAAAGACTGAGCTAACAACAAACAAAACAGCTAGTCTTGGGGCCACTGGGTAGTACTGGTAACCCTCTGTGTGTGTATGCTTATTCAAAACAGAACTAGAAAAAAAATAAAAGTAAGGTGATAGTCAGTGATGATAACCTTCCGCCAATTGGCCCGCCACCAGATTTGTTCTTCTTTTCTTATTATCATCAAAGTTTAAATGGGATGACAGGGGAATTATTGTTGGTTTTGCACATATCTCTGAGGTGCCGATAATTTTCCGCCATTTTTAGAATTTGCTGTTATCATCACTGGATAGTAGATGAAGAGAAAAAACAGAAGTAGGGCCCACCAGAGACACCCATTAACCGCCTGCCCCAAATCATACACTATGTATGTATGGTCCAGGAAGAACCAGAATATTGTACCGCTCCGCTCTTTGTGTCAAATGTCCAAGTCTTAAATATAATAAGCTCATTCCTTTGAAAGAGATAGACACAAATTGATCAATATGTATCTATCTCAGCAGGTTTCACTCCAGCATGAAGAAGACTTCAAAGCCAAATTACCCAAAATGCAACACAACAGCCAACTTGAGACAATTACTAAGTTGAACAAAAGACACAACACATTTCCTTCATTGACTTTTGAGGTACAGAAAGCAGAACATGATTACTTTTTATTAAAAAAACATGTCAGTCTTGATAACATAAAAGCAAACGGTTCAAATAAGGATTTTATTTAAGACTTAAAAAGTTTAAGGTAGGTCATGCACAGCTATCTAATAGCAAATTATAGATTTCATCATCAAACATGTGTATGTCTCTTTGATAATCAACCATCACATCACACATCCAGAGACAAAGTTGTATTAAAAAAATGTTCATGCAAAACAAGAAAGAGATGGGTCTTTGTCATCATCATTCATGAAGGAAAATAGAAAAAAGCCCAGACCTATGAAACAGATGATGTGATCTTTCACCAAAAAATTTATTAAAAAATACAAAAAAACTTACTTACTGCATATTTCTTTCCTCTTCCTACACAACAAACGCATGAGGTAAGCAAATTTTAAGAATGATAAAAAGCGATACTTTTTCAATGATGAAAAAATCTATATAATGAAAACACAAAAAATTCTCTTGTCAAAAACATCTTATTGGTTACAGTTACATACAAATACAATATTATTGATAATACAGTGCATATTCCAGTCCAATATTCTCATATCTGTCATGATACCATATATAAAACACATTTTCTCCAAGCTACGTTTTTCTTGCTGTCATCCATATATTCAAATTCTCATAAGTGTATTTACATACTTCTTCATATAAAGTGATTTCAACAAAATGTTCACACACACACACACACACACACACTCACTCATACACGCATACACACACACATACAAACTTTTAAAATTAACATGTTTTTCCCGTTAATATGTGTATGTAGAAATTATGATTCAGAACAAAAAAGCAATCTGTGACAAAAAAAATTAATGCGGATGAATTTCCTTAGAATTAAGTGCTAGATACAGTATATGCAGAAGTAAGTAATAACGGAAGAGTAAAAATGCTCTTATTGATACTTCAAAATAAATTACGAAACTACCAGGTAAATACAAATTATTTACATGTAAAATCACGAAAGGAGATAGACACTTCTTATAATCGTAGATCCTGAGAAATAATTGCATAATAAATGATGAGGGAGAAAAAATAAACAAACAAAAAACAGGGAATAAGTATGAGGGAAAATAATTACATTCACCATGCATTTGTCAAGTTCAAGGATTATTTATGAGTTTATAAACATTAATACAAAAATCAGGCAGGAGAAAATATAACTTAACTCAAAAAATGATAATTGTAATGAAAATAATAAGTGGATGACTCTTGAGTACGAGGGTATGGTATGACATATAATGATCAAGCCCTGTATTGAAGACAATATAGAAAAAAGTCAAGAAAGAAGCACCTTAGATTTATGAAACTGGGGCTAAAGTCAAAACCAGAATACGATGAAGTCTATAATTTATCTTGCCAGCTCCCCTTTTTCCTATCTTAATTTAACTTTTGATAAACTAATTGGCTTTTTCCAGTCACCTGGACATTAAAATGTTCACTGTATTTGAAGAGTGGTTTCCCAAAACTAGCCAAATGGGGTTTATCCCTCATAAGAATTGAGAATTACAAAGTTTCATTGTCAAGTTTTGACAACTTTTATACCCCAGGGTTACCTATACTATAACTATAAGTAAAATAAAATACTTTTCTTTCTCTGAATCATATGACCTTTGTCAAGAGACTACTGAAAATCTTTGCAACTGTCAAAATTTGTCACTGTCATTGTGACTGTCATCCATTCCTCATGACTTGCAGGAAATGGACCAGTTTAGAATAACATTTACATTCCAATCTAGCTTGCCCGGAAATTGCCTTCACAACTTTGATATGAAATATAGGCTGCTGGAAGCTGTGTTATAAACATTTTTCAACAAAGTTCATGTAAATAACTTTTTTTTTAAATTATGCACTAGATTTGGAAAACCAATCTTAAATTCAGATTGTGAAGATTGTCAAAAGTTTTTTCACATCCGCAGCTGTAAATTGATTCACATTTTCAAAGCAGTATTTTATCTAATGATGCAAAATCATTGCATTAAAATCTATAATGATGTACTGCGACATATGTGTATGGTATCTATGTTTTCATACATCCTTCAGTTTAAAAAAACCCTGTTTAAATACATAGTAGCAGTATGTAATTAGTTGCAGGCAATATTTCAAATATCATTGCTTTTATACAATACCATGATTAGTGACATTGAAAACAGAAGACACATATCAGAATAGAGCATTCAAGCAATGATATGTGATGACTATTTTATCAAGTTAAAAAAAAAATTAGAAAGATATTCTTTTCTAAGTTTAAGAAACATTAACATTCATTAACGAGTAGACCTTTGTCATGTATGTTCTTAAAAAAGGAAGGGACATATTAATACATAGCTGCTTTTGACAAAAGATTTACTCTGTATTTCCAATATTCTAAAATCCCTTCAAACCCTGAAAATACCACAAAAGTTTTCAGCAAAACAAATTTTCTCAATATTTACTACAAAGCTAAATCTGTTTTCAAGTATGTGCATAGAGTAAGAGATCCTTGACCTTGACCTGCAAGGCTATGAATAATTAACTGATTCATTACATATTAGTATTATCAATTTCATATTTTGTTACCATTCAGTAGAATTCTGATTATAGGGGTTAAAAGGCTTCATTATATAATATTAGTGTAGTTGGGAGCTAGCACTGAAAATCATTGGAAATTACTCTTATTTGAAATAATAATATGGAGGGCAGAGACAAGACAAAATTATCGAAAGTGGAAAAGTGACCAGAGGAGAATTCAAACCCAGGACCTACCACAGCACAAGACAGCGCACTTATCCATTTTGAGAGCCCTGAACAAAACCTTGCTCTGACTGTGATTCTAACTTATTCAATAGAATTATAAAATCATCATATTATTGTGTATGTTCAAGCGAGCACTGAATGAATACCTATCAAGTTTTTATAAAATTATCATCAAAATGATTATTTTTATCATTAAGAGCAATTTTTTCTATCTGTATGAGAAAGAGAGTATTTGAGGTAATGTAGGTTGCATGGTACCATCTTAAAACATCCGTCAGTAACAATATTACAATGAACAATCATGGCAGTCTTTATTTTATAATTCTCAGACACGCTGGACATAAGGATTTTTAACTCAGTTGATTGTTTAAATGGCCCTTTTTAACACATTTTAGGTCACATCAAAGACGGAGCTCTCTAGAAAATTAATGTCCTGCCATCCACAGATATACGGAGCACTCACTTGATTATCTCACCGAGTCACAGTAAACTGACACTTGGCCAACCGGTCTTAGTCTTAGGACTTTTTATTTTGTCTGTTGCCTATATACGACACGAAACTATGTTCCTTTCACAATTTGTCGTCAATGTTTTTAAAAAAAATTTAATTAAAATTTTTTTTTACGACAAATTGTCGTCACACTTTAAGCTGGAATGTTCATGACAAACAAAAGATGATTTGTGCATCAGTTGAGAATTTATGTGAATGCTTTTTTTTTTGTATGATCTCTATTC
The DNA here is from genome assembly GCA_031471865.1 of Melibe leonina. Lineage (NCBI taxonomy): Eukaryota > Metazoa > Mollusca > Gastropoda > Nudibranchia > Dendronotidae > Melibe > Melibe leonina. Next base: position 833 of record JAUEKZ010195993.1, on the reverse strand, counting down.
TTTTTTAACTAATGATAATTAATCATTTAAGAAGAACAACAATTTTAATTTTCATAAATTTTTCTTTGAAAAATGAGACTCCACAGATGGACAAAAAAAGATAAACTATAAGCTTTGAGGAAATAACATAGATATCTATTGTTTAATGATGAGAATACTAACACTAACTAACTCATTCATTCATTCCTATCGTACCATCCCCCATAGTAGCACAGCAGATAATAAACTGTTATTTTTTTTAAATATATATTTAAAAAATTTAAAAATCAAGCAAATTATATCCAAACTAGCCTGAAATTTTAAAATCCAGACTAAATAAACTGAGGTCTTCAGTGATCTAAAAATTTAAAATTAATCAATAATCAATCAATTGATGTACAATAAATAATTATCTTGATTTTTGTCCAGCTACATATGTGACAGCTTTGAAGTTCAAATACCAAGAGTGAACCCTTCATTCATAGCAGAAAAGTTTGTGGGCAAATTGAATAAGAATAATGTGCAGTCAGTCCATCCTCCATCATACTGAGTTATCTGTGAGGGGAAGGGAAAGCAGAGAAAGGGAATTATAAAATGGACCGCGGAAACATGAGGTGGGTTTCTGTGAAAGTATGTAAGTGTAAGTAACAATAAGTATGCGATGGAAGTTAGTAGATACAATGAGGCTTTTGGGACCGTTGTATGAGACCTATCGTAAATTGTGATGTCAAAGTAATTGCCAATAATAAATGGGGATTTATAATTTCTTATTTGTAACAGATCATAAAAGTTCAAGTGTTAAAGTCAAAGTGGAGGCTTATATAGCGCTGATATCCACACATTGTGCTCATTGC
>JAUEKZ010195961.1:0-11752 GCA_031471865.1 Melibe leonina | reverse complement strand
TCTATCTATCTATCTATCTATATATCTATCTATCTATCTATCTATCTTTCTATCTATCTATCTATCTATCTATCTATTGGTCTGCCTGTCTGTCTGTCTATCTATCTATACATTTATCTCTCTAACCTATTCCTTCCCACCCTCTTGCTCTCTCTCTCCTCTCTCTCTCCATCTCCCACTCTCTCTCCCACTCTCTCTCTCCCACTCTCTCTCCCACTCTCTCTATCTCTCTCTCTCTCTCTCTCTCTCTCCCCCCCCCCACCCACATACATACACACACACCCACTTTATTCATCCTCTCTCCTCCCCCATCTCTCTCTTCCTTACCCTATGTTTACACCCCCCCCCTCTTTAATACCTTCCACACACTGCCTCTTCCCTTCCCTTTCTGCCTCCTTTACGAGATCTCACAGAGCCTATGAACCATGGGGTAGGGCGCTATATAAATGATATCTATTATTATTATTATAAGGAAGTACACACACACACACACACACAAACACTTAGACACACACACAGACACACACACACACACACACAATCTTGCCAGCTAATGTTAAGGATTCTTCTTGTAAAAGGTGTTGTTAACGCTTTCACAGCGAGGTCTGATTCTCACCCAACCGAATAGTCAAAATCTTGAAAATGTATACGTGTTCTTATGACAGATTGAAGTAGAATATTTTTGTGTCATTGGCTATGAAAGGGTTAAGCCGGCGCTTTTGAAATGTGTTAAATATACGCTTCGCTGCCACAGACATAGGTACCTATAACATGTGACAGGTATATAGCTATATAATAATATAATATATATACGACACTGCCGCAACCAAGTCATTGAGGCGTGAAAAAAAGACTGCTCTAGGATGTAAATGTCGATAACACACTTACTCGTATTTAATCTTTCTTTTACTTTTAATTTTCTTCGCGACTCCGTCCTTTCCGTGAACAGTAATTTAGTCACGTTCTTTAAATGTCTTCGGGCTGCTGAAACAGTCATTTCACATCCACAAAACATGAAAAGAGATCGGGAGATTTAAAAGGGATTCTCAGTCACCTGCCTGGTCTTTGAGATGCTGAAAATGATGACCAGTGGCATCTCTATCAGTTAATGATGCCATAGGTATGTCTGCAGATGAAGGTACGAATGGATGGATGAATGAATGAATGAATGAGCTAGTGGATGAATGGTTGGATGGATGAGTGATTAGGGTTAGACGTGAAGATGTGTGAATGAATTGAATACGAAGATAAGTGGATGGATGAAGGAAGGGTTGGATGAATTGAAGAATGTATAGACGGACAGAGGAGTAACCTGTCCCACTGAGAAAGATTATTGAAAAAACAACAAGGGTAGCACACATATTGATATCCTGATAGACTCTTGATTTATTGATTTTCTGATCGATACATGAATAGAGAAATCTATGAATAGAAATGTGGACAAGAAACGGTGTCAATGAGCCGTGGAGAAGGTTTGCCTCAGCTCTAGATTTACATCCGGTCCGATAATAATAAGAGGAGGGGCGAGGGCTTTTGATTTCGTGGAATTTGCACACGTCAGACAAAACAAACAACCAATCAACGCACCTTGCAGACAAAGCATTGGACCAACGGCAAGCTGCGCAAGCAACTCCTTCCTTGGTGTCTTGTCACACATACAGGCAGGCAGGTGTGTCGTCAGGCCGATATCTAATTATTGAAAAATAGATGTATGACGAACAGTCAGAGATAGAGACACATGCCTGTGTAATCTAGATACACACTCTCAACTCCCTCCGCGTTGGTGGAGATAAGGACAAAAGGTTTTATATCCTTCATTTCATTCTCCGCCTCAATGCAGTTTTGGCTGTGCTGTGTTGTGTTGTGTTTGATGGTTTTCGGTTGGGATATAAATTCTATATTATAATTATAGAATTGTGATTGTGCCGCTGATCTTTAAAAAAAAAAATTAAAAAAAATTCTTGTGCTTTTTACGACAGGTAGGTAGGTATAAAATTAGGATTAGGATAAAATTAGGATAAAATAGGATTACAACCCAGCAATGTGTTTTAACCCTCAATCAATTCTATGCGGTATTATTGCAATGTTTGTTTACCTAATACACCATCTACCAATATATCGTGTAGTGTGTTGGCACTAAAGTAAGGTTTATCTATTCAACCCTTTCAATACTAAGGTTATTTCTCAAATCACTAACTAGATATAGTACATACATCAACATCTTCTACATTTACCTGTTCTTGTAATAAATAAATCAAATTTCAGCGGACTGAAATTCAAGCTTTTGGTATGTCACTTCACTGAGCTCTGATTTATCTGGTATAAGAACACGTAAATTTTGAATACATGTATTTTGCTTATTCGGTTGGGTTAGAGTCAGACCCCGCTGTGAAAGGGTTATACCAGTACAATTCTGCTAATTCTGCGGAAACCTCGCATTTGATAGAGGCAATATAAAACCTTGCGCTTGCGTCTGAGGCAATTAAAAAGAAAACAAAAAAAACTTTGAAACTGTTTCGCAAGTCTCCTTGACCTAAAGCACAAACGTCCAACTCATGGTGAGCAATCCCAGCCATGGTTACTGTAGTTATAAGTATGAGTCAAGCTTGAGATAATAATGCAGTGCAGAAACAAGACAAAGCCAAAACAAAAAAGCAGAAAAATGGAAAAACAGAAAAACTTAAAATTGAATTGACCAGAGTGTTTTTTTTTTCGGTTTTTCCATTTTTTCTGCTTTCTTTTTGGATTTGTCTCGTTTCTACACTGCCTATTATTTCACGATTGACTTATTTCTTGTGATTTCCAGTGCTTGCTCGCCCACCTTACTGTCATTACTATATCTCAAGTTTGACTCGTTTCTTGTGATTTCCAGTGCCTGCTCCCCCACCTTACTGTCATTACTATAGGTACCTATCTGACCAGGTAGGGACAGTACTAAAAAACGCCGATTCCAAACCTCTGGTCGAACGCTGCCTCTTTGAAGTCCGATGGTCACTCGAGTTATAGATTATCATTATCATTATTATGTAGATCTAGGCTTGGTAAACATTGCTGGGACTGTCCGTGCAAGTCCGGCTGTCGTAGCCGTGTTTGCAGACACTTCATGGGCTCTTGTCGTTTTCTTCATAGAAGATTGGTTTAGTAGTGCAATATCTTCTCTCCGTTTTAGTTTTACTTGTATGATACTGATAGTTGTGTCGGACGAGGAGAGGGAGAAGAGAGAGAGAGAGAGAGAGAGAGAGAGAGAGAGAGAGAGAGAGAGAGAGAGAGAGAGAGAGAGAGAGAGAGAGAAAGATAGAGAGGAGAGAAGGAAGGAAATTGAGGAAACAGAATGAGGTGTCAGTGTCACCATTATCATTACTTCCACCAACATCACCACCACCACCGCCACCAGCACCACCACCACCAACACCAACATCACAACCAACACCACCACAACCAACACCACCACCACCACCACCAACATCACAACCACCACCACCACGACCAACACCACCACCACAACGACCAACACCACCACCACAACGACCGCAACCACCACAACCACCACCACAACAACCAACACCACCACCACAACGACCAACACCACCAACACCACCACCGCCACCACAACCAACACTACCATCGCCACCACCACAGCCGCCAAAACCACCACCACGACCAACACCACAACAACCACCACCACCACCACCATCACAACCACCACCACCACGACCAACACCACCACCACAACGACGACCACGACGACCACCACCACCACAACAACCACCACCACAACCAACACCACCACCACAACGACCAACACCACCAACACCACCACCACAACCACCACCACCACAACCAACACCACCACCACAACGACCAACACCACCACCACCACCACCACGACCACGACCAACACCACCGCCACAACGACCAACACTACCACCACCACCACGACAACAACCAACACCACCGCCAACACCACCACCACAACGACCACCACCACCACCACCACCACAACCACCACCACCACAACCAACACCACCACCACAACAACCAACACCACCACCACAACCACCACGACCACGACCTACACCACCACCACAACGACCAACACCACCAACACCACTACCACAACCAACACCACCGCCACTGCCACAACCAAGACCACCAAAATCACAAAACCGTAGGTATACCAAAGCTTGCATTCGTTTTGACACTAGATAAGGCAAATCCCTCCTACTATCCCATACTTCTCTCCTCCCCATCCCTCCCAGGACATCTCAATGTGCGGTCATACGGTCAACCCCCAACCCCGGGGCTAGAATAATCACAGTTATCTCCCTTCAAATCAGCTGATAGGACTGCTATCGAGACGACGAATCGGCCTGCTCATTAAATAGATACCTATCTAGCCCAGCTATCTGTTGTGATGTCTGACCAAGACGGGTGGCATGTCATTGCGGCGAATTAAAGAAACATTTATGATGATAGTGGACGGGTATTGAGACTATGGGGTGAAAGTGAAGTTGTGAAACTTTCAATAGTGTTTCATGATATTGAGTTCTAGGGTTGCGCCAATCCTGAATCCTGGTTTCTGATCCTGAAATACGTGTCTAGATCTGGACTAGATAGTATCTCCGTGAGGGCTTACTCCGCTCTGAAATATCACATTGCGAGAGGGCGATAGATGGAACAAGTGTATTATTACTATTACGTGTTATTGTATTGTCATCATTATCATTGTTGTTGATATCGTTATAAATATTATTAACATTAGTAGTAGTAGTAGTAGTAGTAGTAGTAGTAGTAGTAGTAGTAGTAGTAGTAGTAGTAGTAGTAGTAGTAATAGTAGTAGTAGTATAAGAAGAAGAAATAGTAGCATAAGTAGTAGTAGAAGTAGCAGTAGTAGTAATAGTAGCAGTAGTAGTAATAGTAGCAGTAGTAGTAATAGTAGTAGTAGTAAAAGAAGAAATAGTAGTAGTAGCAGTATTAGTAGTAGCAGTATTAGTATTTTTCCGATATCGAAATGAAGCGTACAGGTAACATCATTATTCTATTACAGGTGGTTATCGAGGTATGAATGCGATGTTTGTATGTATGGGGGCTTACGATTAAATTATTGTTCGTTTATTGCTTGAGGTGATCTTTCTCTCTCGCTCTCTGTCACTTCATTCTCTAATATAAAATGCACGGTGTGTGTGTGTGTGTGTGTGTTTGATCTATTTGCATAATAAAGAAGGACATTTTTGAAGCACAAAGATGCACAGCCTTACACACACACACACACATATACACACTCACACACACACACACACACACACACACACTGACATACTCTCTCTCTCTCTCTGTGTCTCTCTCTATTTCTCTTTGTGTCACTCTCTGTCTCTCTCTGTGTCTCTCTCTCTCTGTCTCTCTCTGTCTCTCTCTCTCTTTCTCTCTCTCTCTCTCTCTCTCTCTCTCTCTCTCTCAGAGATATGTTACATTCATATTCTTTACACATTGCAAAGTCCCTCTCCTTGTGTTCATGTACCCGTAATATGTAAATATATGCACAGCCCAAAGACTACAAGAAATAATGTACATTCTTGTCGTTTTGGCTCAACCATAAAGTTCCTGCTGTATAAAGTACCTATAAATTGTAGATAAAAAACTATGAACGGATAAACGAAACAAAACAAAAGAATAAAACAAAAGTAAAATAAAACAGGAATTAAATCCTTTCATTTATATGTAACTGAAAAGGCAATCCATTTTGTCTCTTTTTGGGATTGTTCCAAAGGAAGACTGGGACGTACTACATGTGCGTCTACTGCAGTGCAGCGTCGCAGTTTTTGGATTTTCGGGTAAAGTGTCTTGCTTACCCAAAGACGTAGTGTCGTCGTCAGTAATCATGGCATTTTCTACTTTTTGACCAGACAGACATGGTGGATTATATTGATAAATATCTATTCTGTCACCCACTGACTTTGTGTCTACGCTTAGTCATGCTTGATATCATTCATCAATTGTTATGAACTGTGTTTGACATAGGTATCCATTTGATCATCGACGTCCAGAACGAACGATAACAAACAAAAACGCCCAAAGAAGAATAAACATAGATAATGTTATAATAGATATGACGGATATCTTTTTAAATTGCCAATTTGTTTGTTTGGTGTGCAGGCTTCTTATCAGTCTCTCGCACAGACACATACACACATACATATACACGCACATATACGTGCACGCACGCACAGACACACAGATATACACACATACAAACAATCATACCCACGCACGCACACACCAGGTAACACACTGACAGGTTCTTTGAATAATGTGTTGTGTTTACCACTGTTTAAAACTGTTGCAGGGGTGCATTCCTCCTGATCCAGGGACGTGACGAGACGAGACGAGACGTGACGTGCCACCACCGCGAGACAACCCCAGCCTATACACAGCTACAGGCAAAGACACAGGCAAAACTATGGACATGGACCGTCAAGGTGTGCTTCTGGTATTTATCGGATTACTGGCTGTCTGCACTGTAGGTAAGGAATTGGAGAAAAGTGTTGACAGGTTGTGCATATAATCATATTGTCTATTGTCCTGAGGGGGAGGCGCGGTGGCCTAACTGGTAGCAACGCAGCACAGAACCCGGGGGTCTACGGGTTCGATTCCTACCAGGGGCACTTCGGTTTTTCTTTTGGCAAGAATATTTACTCCAATTGCCTCACCCCACCCAGGTGTAAAATGGGTACCAATCCACAATTTGGGTTGGGGAAAGAAATCTGCGATAGACCAGCGACCTATTAAGAGGCCGACAGCCATTGTCATTTGTCCGTTTCAAGCCACGAAAACCGCGAAAATATCCGGGTCCATGGGCCATAAGGCTCTAAAGGACTTACTTTTACTTATTGTCCAGAGGAATTATAGTGACACATAATGGAGACACGGTGGTCACACTGGCAGTGACGCAGCACAGAATCCGCGGGTACAAGGTTCGATCTCCACCAGCAGCACTTTGGGTTGTTTTTTTCCGTAGGCAATAAAGAAATTTATTCCAATTGCCTCGCATCACCCAGGTGTAATATGGGTACCAATCCACAACTTGGGTTGGGGAAGGTAATCTGCCATAAACCAATGTGCTATTTAGAGGGTGGCACCATTCATTGTCATTTATTGTCCGTTTTAGCGCAACAGAAACCAGGATACGCTCCAGCTCTATGGGCCAGTAGGCTATAAAGGATTTACTTTGTCACATGACACTCCACTCTAGCCCCGATATTGATATAATACTATGGAGCAAAGCGACACACAATCACTGCTTAATCTCTCATCGACACACAGGACTGAACACAACGTAAGGAGGAAACATCTAAACCAGGACCTTAACGCTTTCACAGCGATGTCTGATTCTAACCCAACTGAAATATGCAAAATCTTAAAAATGGACGTGTTCTTACACCAGGTTCAGTGCTACTGTTCATTTTAAGTGCCCCTGAGCAATTTTGAAGGGGAAGGCGCTATATAAATGAATTATTCTTATTATTTATCATTATATCTGACACTAATGTAAAGTGTCCAACCTGTCTATTGACAAAGTGTTACTGAACATCTGACACTGATGTAAAGCGTCCAACCTGTCCATTGACAAAGTGTTACCGAACATCTGACACTAATGTAAAGTGTCAAACCTGTCCATTGACAAAGTGTTACTGAACATCTGACATTAGATTATCCAAATCGCCCTATGATTATGACGTGTGTCAATGAGCCAGACACTAGTTTCGAGCGGTCTCGCTACTCGTGTCACTACAGATCTGACACTAATTCCGAGCAGCCTCGTAACTTGTGTCAATAAACACCTGACACTTTATTGCGGATCCCCGATGTCTTCTGACATCTCCCCGGATATCTGAAATGATTTTTGAACGGTCGAATGACTTGTGACGGCAAGTTCAGAAAATGAAAGGTCGATAATTTCTATGAACAAACATACGGGTTGGACAGGTGTTAGTGTTCGCATATTTTCATGATTGGGTGCGATATTTGAGGGATCCCTTTCCATCTCTGAGTGGCAGCGCGTAAACGTGGGCCGGTTTCATGACGCAAGACCAAAGCTTAGTCCGAGACTATGTTCTAAATTTTGCATGATTTCAGTACGGAGTGAATTGTTTTAAATTTTATGAGTGGTCAAAATATTCAAAGGGAGTCTAGATTGAGATGAATTTAGAACTTAGCCTCGGACTAAAATCTAGTCTGGCGTCATAAAACCAGATCCTTTTGTCTTGAGAGCTCCGTCTTTAACGTGACTTGATAATTTCAATGGCGTTAGGTGGACCAGGTAACAATCAAATTATAGCCCCGCGAGGTCAAACCGCCAAAGATGGCTGTGTGGTAGGTTGAATATGTTGTGTTGTCAATATTATAAGCATTAGACTGAATACATGCATCGATGATGTTTGCTGTGTTTTTATCGCACCGGACAAAGCGGAGATTCTGATATTCATTTTTTGTTAGCGCTGCACTGTGTCTCAGTCTTCCTTGGAGCGACCCAAAAACATAAATTACCATTCCCCCCGTTGAGTAAATTTATTTACCCTTTCAGTGCTAAGGACACCAAAGTCTTCAAGATACGTCTGTTCTTACGCCAGATGAATAAGATTTCAGTAAACTGACATATGCCAAAAGACTGAATTTCATGCTTTTGGCATATGTCAGTTTACTGAAATCTGGTTTATATGGTATAAGATTACGTTCATTTTCCAGCTTTTGCATATTTCAGTTGGGTTAGAAATCAGACCTCGCTGTGTAAGGGTTAAGGAGAAACAGGTTCTGATTTTCACCATATCATATCAATGTATATCATAACGTGTTGTATTTGTGTTATTTAAGTCACGTCAAAGAAATGGTACGGAGAAATAATTTATCCAGGATTTTCTTGTCAAGCATTGATTGACACTTGGACATAAGCTGAATAGGCTGATAGAAAGCAAATTATGAATTAGGTATAAGCCACAATGATTATGATTGTCTGTGTGTTCTTGTTAAGCTACTTTACGCCATTTACTCACATTTCGGCACTGCAAGGTGACAGACGCTTGGGGTGTCCCTGTATCAGTTTGGGACAGACTAAAAAATAATACAATAATTTCTTCTTGAGGATAAATAACGTGAATATTAGTCATTTTAAAAATCATTTACCCTTTGCTTCATCATTGGATCAGCTTCATATTAACTTCATGCTACAGTCAAGAAAGGGATTGTTTTGTTTGTCCTGATAAGGCTTAAGTACTTACACTTTTTTGTTGTTAAAATCATATCCAAAGTACAGAGCTCTTTGGGAAGTTTTGTTTTGTCCTACCTTGTATTTTTGTGTAACAATCACGAAACAAAACAAAAAAATTAATGACAAAAAAATGAAAAAACAAATAAAACAAAAACCAAATTGACGCATTTATTACTATGTATTCTATGACTTTGATTCCCGTATTCACGTTCTAACCATGATGTTGGTCCCCGTATTAACTCTTTCACTGCGAGGTCTGATTCAAGCCCAACTGAATTATATGCAACATCTTTAAAATGTACGTGTTCTTATACCAGATATATCAGATTTCAGTGAATTTCAGGCTTTTACATATGTCAGTTCACTGAAATCTGATTTATCTGGTATAAGCACAGAAAAATCTTGAAGATTTTGATATCATTAGCAGTGAAAGTATTAACGTTCCAACTATGATTTTGGCGTCCTTACTATGATTTTGGCGTCCTTACTATGATTTTGGTTCCCGTCCTTACTATGATTTTCGTTCCCGTCCTTACTATGATTTTGGTTCCCGTCCTTACTATGATTTTGGTTCCCGTCCTTACTATGATTTTGGTTCCCGTATTCACGTTCTGACCATGACGTTGGTTCCCACCCACCCAGAGTCCCTGAACTGCTACCAGTGTGCGGACACCACGGACGAGTCCCCCTGCATCCACGACTACAAAGGCTTCATCAACACCACCAAGGGGACCAGCAAGAAGTACCATAAGCAATGCGAGCTGTCCAACCCCAGATGGGATCGATGTGTCATTGAGGTCCACTTGAAAGATAGAGGTCAGTTTTCTGGAAATACTTTTCTCCTTTCGAGTCTTCTTCTTTCTTTCTTTTTAAAAAAAATCAAACAGCCATCTCTTTAGACAAGTTAACGTTCTGCCATACAGAGATAAAAACGGATGGATCACTCAAACTCAAAGACATATCATTATCTTACCGACCCAGTCACACAGTATACATACTGCCACCGTGAAAACCAAAGTCGTGGCCGGGATTCGAACCCCTGACCTTTTCGTTTGGAGGTAGACAAGTAGTAGTAGTTACGTATGGTGGAGGTAGACAAGACATTCTATACTGTTTAGCTACAGCCAGGTCAGGGCGTGCCCATATCAGGTGCCCCCAGTATTCAAATTTCAGATTCGCGTTATAGGACTAGGACACATTTTACAGGTTAAGAACTGATAAATCCTGTAAGCGATATATTTCCAAATTATGCTGCAGAGACCAAACAAAGCAAAAACAACAACCAAATATAGATACATGTACCTAGTTTTTTAACTGATTTGAAAAATGTGGGTAGTCTATTTCAATTGTCTAAAATTTTGTAAGAATGTTATTTGATATATTTTATAGTATCATACATGTGGGGATAAAGCTGAATATTGCAGAGACCCAATAAACACTGGAGGCGTGGTGGCCAAACTGGTAGCGACGCTGCACATAACCCGGGGGGCACCGGGTTCGTTTCCTACCAATGGCACTTCGGTTTTTCCTTGGGCAAATGAATTTACTCCAAATTGCCTGACCCCATCCAGGTGTAAAATGGGTACCAATCCACAATTTGGGTTGGGGAAAGTGATCTGCGATAATAGACCAGCATCCTATCCAGAGGATGACAACCATTGTTATTTGTCTGCTTCATGCTACAAAAACTGGGATAAGCTCCGGGTCCATTAGCCATTCAGCTCTAAAGGACTTACTTACTACTACGACATACTTTATATAAGCACATTAAACTAAGGGATGTAATGCAGGAATTAATTTTTAAAAGATAAATTTCTACTGCAATAACAAAAATCAGTGCCATTTTCATTCATATTCATTGTTCTTATCATCTTTGTCCCCAGGGTCCATGACGTACATCAAGCGAGACTGCCATGACGGCGTCCTGTTCAGCAAGATCAATGACGATGACGAGTTCAAAAACTTGACAACCAACAACTACACCACGTGTTCCTACGTCACTGACCGAGTCGTCTGCTTCACCTTCTGCCAGGAAGATTACTGCAACGGCCCCAGGGAGGTGGAGTGTGTCAACAAGACAGAGGTTGGGGATGATCACGTGCTTTTACACTATCAGGAGTATTGTGGCGTCATGGGTATCCATGGTAACGGCTTCGCTACATGGTTTTTGCAGATAGTGGCTGTGGCTGTCGTGCTGGTGACTTACAATTACAAGTCAACAACGCTTTGATAGATCCTGTTTGGTTTTGTTATTATATAGGGGTAGGCTACCTAAATATACCCCCCCCCCTTTCATCACCGTTTTAAAAAACCTAACTTGATTACCTAACATCGGGATAATTATGAATGAATGACGATGACCTAAAAATAGAATCAGCAAGAGCAGCTGTCTCGTCTGCCTCATGAATATTCATGGGACCAGCGCTAAGACTGCTTGGACTCGTGACATAATACTGTTATAGCTGGTTAGGATTTTCAAGTCAGCCCTTC
>JAUEKZ010195950.1:0-11753 GCA_031471865.1 Melibe leonina | reverse complement strand
TACTAGTCTAGCTATAAAACTGAATTAAAATTTATTTGGGATCGATTTTTGAGGGGGGTCGGGAAAAACAGACTGAGGAGACAGTCGAATAAATACGCAATCAAAGTTTCTTTCTTTCGATTGTGCGTAACATTTCGCCATATGGCAGATCCCTTGCCTATAGCAGCAGCAGCTTCGTTTGGCGGGTTATGCCACCCCTATACCACCAATTACCCAGTCATTTTGCAACTGCTGTGGTCATTTGAGAAGCTAGTTAAAAGAACAGCCAGACTTTGACCCTGCCAGTGAGGTTTCACAGAGAGATGATTTGCAGGGGCAAAATTACATCTATCAAAAAAGGTGACCAAGAGATGATTTACAGCAAATCACATCTCACAATCACAAAATAGGACACAAACAGATGATTGCTACCACCCACATCATTATAGTCCAGGGAGACCCATGAAATTCTACCACCCTTTGTGTAATCAGTCCTTCTAGATAGCAAGTGACCCTGTAGTTAGGTACCACAATGAAAAACGTGGGATGACCAGAGGGCTGTTAGGACGACAGGCAAGACCAAGACTGAGCTAACAACAGATACAAAAGCAGCGGTATGTGTGTATGTTTGTTAGGAGCACTGGAGAAAGTGCTGGAAAAAGTAAGATGATAGGTAAAGCCAAAAGAAAAGAAACAGAAAAAGTGCCAACCAGAGGCGCCCGCCAACCGCCCGCGCCACAACACTAAACACTGGTGATGGCCATGGGCCTGTTGGCACAATAAGACGAGGTAAGTAACAGTGACAAAACTGAAGTGTGTAGGGAAGACACTGGAGACAGTGCTGGAAAAAGTAAGATGATAGGTGAAGCCAAAAGAGAAGAAACAGAAGTAGCGCTCACCACCAATTTTTAGTAAAAGGGGAAAACCCAATCAGGGATATTCTCCCGACATTCTCTCACCAAACATACACTTAATAAAAAGGATAAAAGAGTGCAGGCATTTGCAGAGATAGTTTATTTTCTCAATGAGACTTGGACTTGGAAGGTAACTGAAAACCCTCTCCACTGTATTAGTTACTGTACAAAACAGCTGTTTGTGTATCATGTATACTTGTAAAAAAGAGTATCAGTACTAGAGACAGGCTGGATAAAGTAAGATTATGGTAGAAGCTTTAAAAAAAATAACAAAATAACAGGGAGTAGAAACCAAAACTGTCACCCACCAACCATCCCCAACAAGGGTGTGTCTGGCTGGAGCTTTGGGTCAGTTCAGTATTAAAAATGTATGTAGCTCACATCAGAAGCCAAAAAAAAGGGGGAAAGAGGAAAGAATTAGTAATAGTTTGACAATTCAAGATATACAAAAAAGATACTTGAAAAAAAATCAGACTACACAAACAGCAATAATTTACATTTTTTTCATAACTATGATATCTTTAGTCAATAATTAACATCATTGAAAGCATAGGCAATCACATACAAACACCACAGTAAAATTTGTTAACAGAAAAACACCCTCTACACTAAATATGGTCATTGTCAAGGTATTTTGAGCTGAGGAAGAATCAGGATTTTATACATAACATCCTCAACATATAACAAAACAGAACATACTTTTTTTTAGTTTGCTAGTGCTTTTAACAGCCGTGTTCATATTATGCCCTAGGTTAAGCAAGACAATAGAATATGTCAAATTGGTTTGTTTGTTTATTGAGAGTTTTAGGGCGTTTGCAACTGCTATGGTCATATAAGCGTCCAGGGGTAAGTCAGAGGATAGGCCAGTTAAAAGAATAGGCATACTTTGACCCTGCCAGGGACGTTTCACAGAGAGACAATTAACAACAAGGGAAAAAAATATCTTCTCAAAAAAGGTGACAAAGAGATGATTTACAGGTAAAAAATATCACCTCTCACAATGGCAACGCAGGACACACAAACAGATGATGGCTACCACCCACATCTTACACTATTATGGCCCAGGGAGACCCAGGGTATTCTACCGCCCTTTGTGTACAAAAGTATTCAGTCCTAGATAGCAAGCGACCTTGTAGTTAGGTACCATTGTGTTAAACATGGGGGATGACCATAAGTCTGTTTGGACAACAAGCAGGACAGAGACTGAGCTAACAAATACAGTGGACTGACATATGCCAAAAGCCTGAATTTCTGGTAGATTGTAGATTTTAAAGTCATTAGCAGTGAAAGGGTTAAAAGAGAACCCAACCGACCAGCAACAAAAAAAACAACAACCCAAAACCACCATCTCTAACACTACCTGCATTTTGGTCCAGGAAGACCCAGGATTTTCTATCACCCTTTGTATTCTTAGTTCTTCCAGATAGCAAGTGACCCTGTAGTTAGGTACAACATTGAAAAAACTTGAGCGGACAACAGGAAGTTAACATTTTTTGTTTGTGAAAGCACCAGAGAGAATGTTGGAAAGGGTAAGATGATATATGACCTACAAGAGAGACTAGCAAACCAAGTGAAGTATTATTTTGGTACATAAGTGCAATAAATAAACATTATAATTCAGGTAGGAGACAAGCCCAAAACCAGAATGCTATTGATGAGGTATATTATACATGCAATAATATATAATTTATCTTCATTTTGAAAATTTGGAATGAATTTGATTAGTATGTACACTAGTACTTTGTTACAGAAGCAAACTATCTCTACCCAACTCATTGCTTTGAAGTTCAGTTTCAAAAGTAATGAATTTTACAAAATCTTACTTAAAATGTACCGTATCATATCATTTAGCATTTTATAAGGTTGACTCAAAACAAACAAACACACATGCACACACACACACATGTACACATGTACACACACACACACACACACACACACACACACACACACACACACACATTGACAATTACCCCCTCTGAAAAAAATTACAAAAACACACACAAAGTTCATATAGACATAATATGGTGCAAATTTTCCTTCATCTTCAAATACCAACAGGCTTTACTATCCTTGATCAAGCTAAAGAAGTTGATAAACAGATTTCATAAAGCTTTAAAAGACAAGCTTTAACCATTTCACAGCGAGGTCTGATTCTAACCAAACAGAATATACAAAATATTCACGATTCCTGTGTTTTTATCCTAGATAAATAAGATCTAAGACAGATTTTCGTCGATGTCCAGTCCGAGGACCTTTGAACTTTGAATATCTATAAAAACTATTTAAGATAATTTCTTGTTTAAAATCTAACATTTTTAGAGTGCTTATAGTCTTATCTATCATATTTTAGCGAGTTTTGTTTTGGTAAAATAATTTTAAAGTGTAAAATGTGGGTACAATCTTGCAATTGAAAAATGTTCTCCTCAATACTGACCTCGACACGACATGTGTCTGTCTGCGTTAGTCAACGTTAGACCTTGACATTAAAATGAGGCCTGTACCTACTTTTCTTCATCTCTGTGATTTCTTTGTGTTTGAGACAATGAAAGTTGATACGCTTGGGCTTGATACAATTGGTTAGCTTCACGCCTATATTTGTGATTGTAATTGTAAGAAGAGCTTACTCTGTTTCTTCCAACATCTGTTCACAGCCTTTTGGGAGCTGTCCCAATATAAGCATCTAAAGACGAGCTTAAAAGAAGGTAAGGCCCAGTAAAAACTTTTCTGAAAGGATTAGTGAATTATTTTTCCACCTTATGTCATTGGCTAAATAATTTTTTTTCATTGAGTCACTGTCAGGTCAAGTGATGCTGCTCATGGATTTTGCGGTGATCCAGAAGGCCTTGTTCCATAGTGAGGTGAAATCGGCTCACTTTGGGAAGGGGCAGGTCACACTTCACCCAATTGTGGCCTTTTATCAGTAGGATGGCCGAATAAAGAAACAGTCCTTGATGTTCCTGACAGATGACCTGGGTCATGATTACCATGTTGTGCACCATTTCACAGCCCAGGCCATCTGAAACCTGCGCACTGTGACTGCGGTGCATGAGGTGATCCTGTGGAGTGATGGCTGTGCATCTCGATATAAGGTATTTATTTTATGTCATTGATCAGTTGAAATTAATACCCTTTTGATTGATTTTTGTATACTTTTTCCACACATATTTCATGGGTTCTCTTTTTTCCTGAGGGAAAAGGTACTTTTGCAGACCTAAGTCTAATGGACTTGAAGGTCCAACAGTGCTTTTTCGGCAGTGAGCATGGCAAAGGAGAGGCAGGTGGTGAGACCGGTGTTTTCAGCCAGGCCCAAAAGGTCTGGCTTGAACTTTCACCGTGCAAAAGACATGGTGGACTGGGCTAAGCAGAATCTTGAGTTTTCAAAGGATAACTCCTCAAGGTAATTTTGACTAATTCTATCTTATTTCACATTGATGCCTCATGTCAATTTTGTTCTCTGAAACTGTGATCTGTGATGTTTGATTTTTTTCCATTGAAGGCACTTCATTTATGTTAAAGAAGGTGACATTGTTAGGCACAGGCCTGAAACGGAGGTGACCAATCTGCCTGGGACTAGACATAATTTGCAACTCATGTTTTCACATTGATTGCACTTATTTCCTGATGGTATGAGTTCATCACTGAAGCATATTTTGCAAAACTTGTCTCAACTTTTGGGCTTTTTGAGACTGACCAAGTCAATTTTCTGGGAATTTGATTCAACCCATAGCTTGTGTCATTTGACAAATAACTTTTGAACCAAGGGGCTCTTGCTCAAAAAGATTACAGATTCATAATCCAAATATATATAATACATCTATTTTGAGCAAAACTAATTTTTATCAGTTTTTGGGAACCTTTGAAAATCCTTAAAGAAAATCTGTCTTAAATGTCAGTCCACTGAAACCTTATTTATCAAGTATAAAAACAGGCAAATTTGAAGATTTTGATGTCTCTAGTAAGTAATTTGTGAAATAACCTTAGCAGTGAAAGGGTTGTTATGCGAAATATAAAAAAAAAAAGACAAACAAATTAAATTAGATGTATCAAAAAATTCATATATATGTAAACATTAAAATGCCATAGGTTTGTTTTATCTTGTAAAAATAACTACACATTTCAGTTCGCATAATATATGGCCATTCATTGTGTAGTTAGTGTCTTTTCTATATTAAAATATATACAGTGATTGCTTTTAGTTAATAATTATAAATAGGGAAAAGCTTTTCCTCTTAATCACAGTAGGTAATTATTGAATTTGAATTCAACAAATATTCGATCGCTTTTAGTTTATCATCATGCATAAAATATGAGCTCTGGTATCTGTCCTCCTTGAACTCCTGTTCCATTTGTACTTTCAGATGAACATTGAAATTGGAAGGTAACTTTGCCACACTGAATTTCAGCAATACCTTCTTGCCCAAAATAACTCAGTTCATGACCCTCTAATACCACACTTGCAGTATAAAAGACATCTGGGTCTATTTGTACTGGGCTCTCAAATAAAACAGGGAAAGTGTTGCTAGATCCATCAGAAAGGAATTTTGTAAAGCTTTGACCTTCTACTGATCCATTCCTTTTCAGTTCGATACGTACTTTGTATTCTGATGCAGCATTGCTTGATCCGTACAGCCCGAAACCTGCAATAAATATCCTTCTATCCACAGAAAATTGTATACTGTCACACCTTCCTCTATAACGCCACTGATTGCTTCGATAAGCAGATGACTGAAACCTATGCACTCGGTATTGAGCAAGCCCTTTTCTAATCTGTTTATTAAAAGGAAGCTGTGGAGAATTCTGTGCAGTAAAATGGAGAAAAAGGTGATAGCACTCCTCCAAGGAAAGAATTTTAGTTTGAGCAGGGCCATTGGCAAATTCATCAAGGGTCATTGCTGGGAACCTAACAAGTTGAAGACAGTCTCCAAGGACATGGCGCAAATTCTGGGAATTTGGATCCAAGTCCCTTCTCATACATTCCATTTTTGCCCATCGACAAACAGCTTCAAAAACACAAATTTCTTTGGTGTTTAAAGTTTCCCTACTGAGTATTGCTTCCAGGGTCTTTTTATCAATTTCTGTGAAACCCTCTGATCGAAGAGCATCTTCAGCTTGAGCGTCTATAACTTCCCAGCATCTCTGCATGAGTTCCACTTCTTCAAAAAGTCTCCCTTGGCTCAGAAGTATACAAGCATTTTTGGCACTAAGACTTGTTTCAAGGTATCGTACACAAGCCCTAGCCAGTTGCGGAATGATATATTTTTTGGCAGCGTAGAGAGTTGAGAGCACAGTGTCTGCTTCCACTAAAATTTCATCACAATATAAGTACCTGAAATGAGAAAAAAAGATTGGAAAAAAAAAAATTGTGTTATACAGTGAAATTACACGTACTTCAAACTGAAATTTTGGGGACCTCCTAAACCATTTCGATTTAAGGCATTTTGGTTTAAAGTAAGTTTAGGAGGGTGGGGGGCTCGATCGGCTAGACATGTGGATATGTAAAACGGTTTGGTTGATAGGCTAGGGGTAGAGGGCAAGGACAAAACAAGACAAAGAAGATAGAAAAACAATTAAAAAAGGGAAGAAGCTCTAAAGTTGTTTCGGTTTAAAGTCAGTCATGCTACAAAGCATTTCGGTTCATCGTATGTAAGGGTGCAAAAACAAAGAAGAAACTCGTACAACTTATCAATTTCTTTATTGTTTATGGTATTTTTTGGTTTAGCTTCTTTCGGTAATTCCACTGTAATTGAGTTTTATGCATTACAAAAATTAGGTAACTGAAAATATCCTGTCAAAATAATTCAGGAATAATTATGACATAAAAAGTAAATCAAAATGCCAGGGTTTAGGTTTGAACATAACCTATGTATCTTATACAAACATGACTATGATATCTAGTTGAAGAAAGTAAAGACAACACAATGTCAAGCTTTATGCACAGTAATTACAGTACAAAACAAATAAGTCAGAGTAATAATGATGTTAAAATAGACTAAAGTAAATTTCTACCTCAATTTCACTTAAAAACAGACAGAAAAAGTTGCTCCACCATGAAAAAAAAATATATCTAGTCAAGAATCTAGTGACCCAAGAGATGCAAAATAACAAAATTCCTTATTTAGGGCAATTAAGGCACTTAAAACTTGATTGGCAGTTTGAATCTTAAAAACACTATAGATATAAAGAGAAAAAGAACTGATCTTTTTGCATTGGAAAAAAGAATTGCTAAAATTGTTTTTTGCATGCCAATTTTCCAACTTGAATAGTCCCTTTATAACAGTTCATATTAAATCACGTAAAAAATATAAAAATACTGTCATGATTCATCTTTAGTTCATTCTCACCTGAGTAGATTCAAAAAAGCTGTTGGGTCCACATCAGGAATATTAATTTCCATGATTTTGGCCTCTTCAGCAAGACCACCATAAAGCATAGCATAGAAAACTGTGCTTCCACTCCCCAGGATATACTTGTGTGCTGGAATCCTTTTCTGGCAACCATCAGATCCAACAGTGAAAAAAACATCAGCCATTATTGTATTGTTGAACATGACAGCATTGCGTTCACGTACATTTGAAAGAGAGGCCTGCCAGTTGTGTTGTTCACTGAGTCTTGAGTTTGGCAGAGAAGGGGTTGGTGGAGAAGGCGAGACTTTGCGAGGAGCAGATGTTGGCTGCCATGAAATGGGAGAGCAGTCCCCTGGTCTACATGAAATTGGTTGAAGTGAGTTAGGGACACTTATCCTTTTTTGATGAAGAGATGGAACAAAATTGGATGGCACTTCCTGATTCATTTCTTCCTCTTCTTTTTCTTTTGTTGGAATACATGACTTCATGATGACCAGCTGGGGCCTCTCGTACCAGGAAATGCAAAATCTGTAATGAATATTTTTTAAAAACAAAAGTAAAAAGAACAGTCAAATTTTTTTCTTTCATGTCTACACAATGCCAGGCAGAGACATCAATTGAAAAAATGGGATGGTCAATGATATAGCCAATTGATTATACGTGACTGTGATCAGGGATAATATTTAACATGTAAAGCTTGGTAGTGATGTTGGGCGCAGAGTAAGCTTTGTGATTTCCGAGGATTTGATTAGAGCCTATGCCATACCTCAAACATAAAATCTGCATTTTAGCAGTTGTCCCACAAGGTGCTCGGCACTATGGGAAGAGTTCTAAGATAGGTTGGCCAAGTGTCATTACATTGTGACTGGATGAGATATTCAATTATCCATGCAAGGGAGAACATCAACTTTTCTCAAGAGCTTTGCCTTAGATATGATATAATGATTGTTTTCCACACTCTGTCAGTTTAATAGAGACAATGCTAAAGAGGGACTTTTCCATGAGTTTGGCACCCCTGAAATTGTGATTGCATCTTTTTTTTTCAATTTTCACCAACATCCTGCCCTTGACAAACAATTGAAGTAAGTTCGAAGAGTATTGGTAGTCTATATATATTCTCAGACAGCATTTTTTCAGTCTTTGTGTGATTGATCATTAGAATCTTGCATGAGTGACTGAAGCTCCAGACCTTGACGCCTTCAAGAATCACTTAGAGACAACCTTTTAGCAGACAAATTTTTAAATTCAGTTCAGCCCCCGCCAGAGGTAATATAGATAATATTCAAAACTGGACACTATAGTTCAGCAAAGGCATTGGAAGCCTTCTACTTCTACTTATATTTATTCTGCTATTGAACAACAGCCAAGTGTGGAGATCTTGAACAAAAGCAGGGTTATTCAAAATACATACAGATACAGTTCTATCCTGTGACGTAATAAGAAACTTAAGCTTTTTTTTTCATTTCAAAGGAAAATAAAAAGGTAGGGCCCAGCTGGCCCTAATAAAATTTGTTTAAATCTTTGTGAAAGAGACAGGGAAAATTTGATTAAAAAGGTGTATTTACCTAAGATACTTCCGTGCTATTCCTCTAGAGGTCTAAGTATAACCAGCAGGTCAGTCTGACGAATAGCAGGAGATCACTGACCTTTAAGTTGAACGAAATATTAATAATTTAAATGATGAGGAGAAATGTCACCTAATATCTATCTAGCCCCAGTCTAAGTCACAAAGAACGGAATAGACAGTGTTTCTTTCTTTGCTATTTTCCTCTCTCACAGAGTTCATGTTCATAATATTGTTTAGATCCGGGGTCATATTATTCTTGTTTTCAATGAGTCAAAGGTCAGTGGCACAGGTAGCTAAGGCCTCTAGATACATTCTATTGCTTCCGGGTTAGCCTAACCAAAGAGTTGTTTTTTTCGCGCGACTAGACTATCACAGTGCCGACCGTCGAGCACCGAGACTTAGACAATAAACAAACACCAAAGGAAGGGGATTGAACGACGAGAAAGCTAAAATTTAGAAACAACGTCCACCTCAGAAAATGCCTAAACGTAACAACCCCTTTGGGGATCACTCCTCGCTCCAGTTGAAAACTCATATTGGAACGAAAGAAGTCGACAAAGGCGTGGATCAAATAACACGAATGCAGTCAGTCTACGGTGAGTCAATGAAAATAGAAGTCTATAGAAGAGGTCGACTGCTGAGATATCTCCGGACGTTTGGGGCGTCGCTAGACTTGTTGATATCTGGCAATATGAATTCTCAGTCCATTGTAAAAACCCTGGGGTTATCGTTTTTCTGTTTGGATCCGTTAATGTTTTTCTGGTATGAAAATAGAGACGTAGAGTGACTAATAACAATAATTTATAATGATATCATTTTTTGGTGATGTTGTTATCCAGGGTTACCAATGTTACATAAGGACTCATTCGCACAGCATACTAAAAATTAGCATCACACAACTGAAGAAAGCGGAATCCAGTATCTACCCTATGTGTAGAAAACTAGACCTAGTTAAAATAAGGTGGTAATTCATTCAGATTTTACAGAGACAAACTTGGATGATTGTGATGATAATGTTATATTATAATAGATCGCTAATGACAATGTTCAAGCCAATGTGGATATAAAATGTCTTTTATAGCTGATGGTATGATGGCTCTTCTTTGAGATTGAAGATGAAAAGCTGTCTTTCTTTGTTGGATTAGTGTGATCATCCTTTAAAACATGTTAGATTTTTGTAAGGCGTTGCATTAACTCTTAAAACGGCGGGCCATTTTCCCCGGTTACAGAATATTAGTATGTAAGTATGTTAGTGAAGACACTCTGTGTGTTAATTACTATTACAAATTTTTAGCTGCCGTTCAATACAATTAATGGTATGTATATTGTATGTGGACGTTGATAAACAGCTATTATATTTACTGCCTTTGTGTCTTCATTTTTTTAATGAACCATTGCACTTTGCCAATAAAACTAATCAGTGAATGTCCATATTTTTCTGTGTTGACACGTCCTGTTAAGCCGAAATACTTATCTGGCTACAATCTTAACATTATGAGATAGTGTGATCAGACTTTCAAATGAGAGAAAAAGCTCTGAGATCGTCACTCTAGAATAGGGTTGTAGGTCTGGTTCATTCCGTTAATGTTGTAAGACAGATGCATGAAGTGCAGATTTTACTGTTGTACCTTGAATTCATAACAATGAAATTGTTAGTTGTTTTTTAACTTTCTGTTTCAGATAAAACTCATGAGCTGTTGTTCAGTGGGATGAAAGATTTTACCAGTCAGAAACAGACAAATAATAATAACAATGAAAAGAATTTTAATTGCTTTGAAAGTCAGTCATTTTCTGGGACTCCATCTGTGAGGAAAGATAATTTTAAACAAATGCATTTAGGAAATAGCTGTCAATTAGTGGAAGATGTTGAAATGGAGACTTGTGAAAATAGCAGTGATAATGTGCAAGGGGGAATGGTTAAATGGTCACCTGGTGATTGTAATAAAGCAGACTTCACTTTTGGGAGAACTCCGTGTGAATACAGTCCACCAGGATTTGTGTCAGCAACTTCACTTCTGATAACCCCTCCACATTCATCAGCCATTGGGACAGGAAAAAACGTTTTTGAGAGGATGAGAAATGCTCAAATGAATCTATCATCGAAATCAAAATCAGTTGGGGGAGGTGAGAGTGAGCTTTACTTACTTTGCTAACTTTAGCACAATTTGTGAACGTGCAGTATAAACATTTTGGGGAACTATTTTTTAGATTTTGCTGTAGTCTTTTCCTATGACACACCCGAATGATAGGACTTGTCTCTTGTTAATCATATATAAAGTTTCATAGTGACTTATTGGCAGATTGTGTTCCCATCTCTGTACACAAAATATGATTTTTTTTAGACCAGACTTTAAGTGCATCATTCAAGAATAAAAAGGTTGTGTAATGAGATCTATAGTTTTCTGATGTAATCGGAGACAAACCAACTAGCCCACACTTGCTATGGTTGCAAAATCTTTTCCCCATTGGTGGAGAATGTGTGATGCCTTTACTTTATTATACAGTACAGTGAGGTAAAACCAGATCCCCTGCAGCTCCAGTCTGTGTTGGCTGGAGGAAGTAAAAAAGCTGGTCCCTAATAGATAAAGGTTATAATCTGTGGACATTTATTTTGATTCATGTCACTCATGACTTTTGCTTACACATGCTTTATTTTATACTCCCATATCTTGCCTTTTTTTTTTTCATGCTCCAGCTTAAAATTATTATTTTTTTATTTCAGCTTGTCATGGTTGTACCAAGCCAGTTCATGCAAAAGAAGTAATGAAGTGTCAATTCTGTGAAAATTATGTGTGCTCCGTCTGTACGAGGCAGTGCAGTGGATGCTTCCAGCACTTTTGTCAGCTGTGCTCAGTCCTAAAGTAAGTGCACTCAGACCATATTTCATGACTAGCCTTGCCATACTGTAATGCCGAAAGTAATGGCACTTTTGATGAGTGAATTGTA
>JAUEKZ010195939.1:0-11107 GCA_031471865.1 Melibe leonina | reverse complement strand
TATATCATTTATGATCAAGATGTTGTAACCCAGGAGAAGGCAGACCTTGACTGGGCGCCGGGCTGGACCAATCTAAGTCTGGCCTCTCGTCTGACGCTGTTCCAACATGATTGAATCTAGGCTGGCAGCACCGTTATGGTCGTAGAGGCACACAAACTCATGCATGGCGTCAACGTGTTGGTCCCTTGCAGAAGACAGAAAATATTCCCTCCGAAGGTAACCTGGTAACTAAACTTGGTGAGAAGCTCCCCGGATTCAAAAAAGGCATTAGAAAACAATAGATTTCCGCAAATAGACTTCGAGCAAAAACAGGTAGAACGACACCCAACATGCACACATGGTACCTGCTTGACTCTCCTAACTGTCCCCACTTCGGAGATTATCCACAAGATACGAATTTTTTTAAACTGTCAGACGACAAAACTGAACGGAGGCAATGCAAGTGTACATGCATTCCACAACGAATACAAAAAATGGTTCGAAGAGCCCGAGGTTTGAATTTAGATTGCCATACGATACTACTACTACGTGTAATTATACTATTACGTTATTATACTGTGTCGTTATACTATGGACAGGGTCAGATATTCGAGCAAGCTTTCCGTTTATCTGCGCGTGGCAGCATGTTAACTTGTCTAGACATCTTCGCCGTTTATATTACCTAAATAGACTAGTGTTGTTGTTCTTTTTTTTTTTTTTTAATGTAAGGCTTTAAACAGGTAACAAACAACCAAATCAATTGGTCCAACCGCACAACAAGCCTAGTACTGAATGCAACACTAACAGTGATCCCACCATCCATCTCCATTTTGCTTTGTCCTAACATCATCTTGTTTAAGTATTTTCCCGTAGAACTCGTTTTGGTATTTTCCCCCTCTTTTTGACATCGCATCGTGTGGTGTGCGAGTCAGGCTGCATACACTAGTTACAAGTAAAGTAATGTGAGTCACTTTACATGCTCAAGACCCGAGAATCGGGGGTTAACCTTTTCACAGCGGGAGTATGATTCTAACCCAACTTAAACATGCAAAAATATTGAAAATATAAGTGTTCTTATACCAGATAAATCATATTTCAGTGAACTGACATATGTCAAAAGCCTGAATTTCATACTCTGGGCATGTCATGTCAGTTTACTGAAGACTGAAATCTGATTTACCTGGTATAACAACAGGTACGTCTTGAAGGTTTTCGTATTCTAAGCAGTGAACGGGTTTTAAAATGAAGTGGTTGTGCTGGTGGTGCCAACGTACCTAGGCAGGGTGGCAGTGTCCGGATGCTTGTTCGTGTAGTCCCTCCACAGCAGGTTCTGGCTGAAGCAGGGGATGCAGGCCGCTGGAGGCACACACCTGCTGTAGGCTCTGAGCTCGGACGCCATAGCCGGCACGTACGACTGTAACTGTACCCTGGTTGGTGGTAGTCCTGCTCTGTAAATGTACCTCAATCACAACAAGCTGTAGGTGATGATTAATTAGCCCTTTTAAAACTAATGTTATTTAAAAAATAATAATCTATAACTCTAGATACATAAAAATCTTCAAGATTTGCTTGTTCTTATACCATATAAACCAGATTTTCAGGCTTTTTGACATATAACAGCCCACTGAAATCTGATTTATCTGGTATCAGAACACGTACATCTTAAAGATTTTGCATATACTTTTTGGTTATTATCAGACTCCGCTGTGAAAGGGACAAGGCAAGTTTTGAGCGCCTTCCGGGCTGGTAGAGGTCAAGGTCGTGGTGAGTAAATCCGAACCCCGCGTCGGGAGTTCACCACGAACCTCTTCCCTCGGGAGTGGCTCGATGATTGTTACCCAAACCGTCGGCACCGAAAGAGTGTAAGGACGCATATGCCTGGTCGGCGATTATCTTGGGGCTGGAACTGCATGTGGGGCAATCCCCCGTACAACATGCCCTCAGGCACTGGAGGAAACCACGATACGATGTAACAGGAAGGCGCCATTCATGTTTTTACCCTTTCAATGCTAACGACACCAAAAATCTTCAAGATTTGCCTCTTCTTATACCAGAGAAATAAAAATTCAGTGGAATGACATATGCCAAAAGCCAGATATTCAGGCTTTTGGCATATGTCAGTCCATTGAAATTTGATTTATCAGGTATAAGAACAAATCTTCAAGATATTGCTTATTTCAGTTGGGTTAGAATCATACCTCGCTGTAAAAGGGTTAACCCTTTCAATGCTAAGGATATCAAAATCTTCAAGGTTTTCCTGTTCTTATGCCAGATAAATCAGATTTCAGTGAACTGCCTGAATTTCAGGCTTTTGGCATATGTTAGTTCCCTGAAATCTGATTTATCTAGTATGACAACACGTACATTTTCAAGATTTTGCATGCATTTTATTTGGGTTAGAAACAGACCTCGCTTGCTCTACTTCATAGCGGGTCTAATTCTAGCAAAACAGATCACACAAAATCGTGTTCGTCTAAATTCTATTTCAGTGAACTGAAATTTAGGCTTTTGGCAAAGACTCTAGTATGTTAGTTCACTGAAATCTGATTGTGTGTGTCATACCTTGACCAGGATACACCACACTATGTGACCTCAGGCCCAGCAAGGAAATCCACGACAGTCCCTATACTCTACGCCACACGCGTCAGGCACGGTACACACGTATGATGTATGGTCGTGCTGTTTCTATTTACTGTGCATTCCAATTCCACTGCCAAACTACACCATACAGCCTCTGTTATTATGGAATGAACATATTATATTACCGTTCATTCATTAGGGTGAGTTACGACTTCCTCTTTCTTTATCAAAATGGGGAACGGATCTTATAGTTAATTCAAAGAAAATGTTTGGTGTGAAAATTTATTCTTATAAAGCTTTGGTCGCAAGTGCCCTAAAACTCTCAACAAACAAACAAAAGCTTTGGTCTTAGTCTTATATTCCCTGTGGTCAGTAGGATGGGTGGGGGCTGATGAAATTCTTTGTTTATCAAAAATAGAGGAGGAGGAGGAGGAGAAGAAGAAGAATAGAGGAAAAAAGAAGAAAAGTAGAAGAATCTGTCCCCACAGGTTCTAAAAGTTTTTCTGTTGGAGACACGCAGACTTGTACTTGCAGTTGTAGAGAATGCGCGGACGTCACACAGGAACGTTCCTGAAACTGTCGTAGGGTCTGCCAATATGCTCTACCGTTACTGATTTGAAACATACGTCATCCGTCATGCAATATGGTTGGGACGACAAGCAAGACCAAGACTGAGCTAACAGATACAAAACAGCTGTGTGTGTAAATGCTTGTTAAGGGAGCACTGGAGAGAGTGCTGGAAAAAGTAAGATGATAGATATATCCAAAAGATAAGAAACAGGGAAGTAGCGCCCACCAGAGAGAGTGTTCGAAAAAGTAAGATGATAGGTAAAGCTGAAAGAGAAGAAATAGAAGAAATAGAAGAAATAGCGACCACAGAGCCCACCTGAACCGAACCACCCACCGACCACCAAAAATGTTCAACACACAAAACAAAAATGTCATAAGTAAACAGGAGAAGGAAGGTCGTGAGTAAAATTTGTTTATTATTGTTTTAAGCACATTTCATTAGCTTTATACAACTCGTATTTTTGCCTACACAAACTTTTACTTTGAAAACCAAAACAGGGTAACTAAAATGTCTTTGTTAAAACTGATGGAAAGGAAAACAGACTTTTTGTTACCAACTTAAGATTGCATTTGTCATCTTTTTGTTTTATACGGAACTTGTGTACCTTGCAATTCGAATCTGGCATAAATAATCATGGTCAACCAATAAGTAGATACGAGAATAATAGGATTAAAACAAAGTAAAATAAAACTCCACTGCTGTCAAAGCTTTCCTTGATTAAAACCTTTGTATTCAACTAAATTATCAAAGGTAAACAAAAAAAATTATCCAAACAAACCATTTCTGAACTTTTACATATTTTGGATTTGAATTTATCTACAGTTATGGACTGAATAAACGAAAAAAATATAGTTAAAATCTTCCTACAGCCTAAATTTTCATTATTACAATGCAACTATGATTTGTTTTTTGCTTTTGAAGAATGTAGAGGACAAACATCCTGTACACTTGTTATGATGGGGATTATAAAAATGCATACAGGGTACTTACATAATAAAAGAAGAAAGTAGAAAAAGATGAGGAAGAAATGTTATGCAAACAAACCGATCATGGTATATATTATATACAAATGACATAGAAAAACAAACCCTGACCAAATGATGAATACAACACTTTTGCTTATTTTAAAAATTTTGACCACTCATTCTTTAGTTTTCAGTTTGAACAGTAAAAAAAAAAATCAGAGTAACTAAACCAGACTCACAAACTCTTGATACTTTAATGCACACTCATCCGCTTACATTTAGACATACAAATGAAAAAACGAAGTCATACTTTTGTATGTAACTGTAACCCAAAATACGCAGTTGTTCCTTACCCCAAAAAACCTCTGTCGTAAAACTTTGGTACAAAGATACATAAAATCACCTTTAGAGAAACATGAAAGTTAAAGGAAGCTCACATGAAATTGTTCAAGCCTCTTCAAACACGACATCAGAGTTAATAAGCATAATAAAAAAAAATTAAAATGTTCACTCCTTGTCTCAAATATTGTCTAACACTGGCCTTAGAGCACAAATGGAAAGAAAATCAATCATGCATTAGAAAGCAGAAAAAACAATGAAACTGAGCAACAGGGTTTTAGTTTTGTGTATTTCAAGAAAACAATACTATTTGTAATACTTGGTCAGACAAAAGAGAAAAAAAAAGAAGATATTAACATGACCAGTGTATGTCGCAGTACACGTTCAATAATTTATCAAGTGCTTGAAAGGAGGACTAAGACAAATACATCAACATGACCCTTTAAAGCAGAAAAGAAAGTCTTACAATGTGCTGCTGGTCTAGCATAGGCCTATATTTCCCTTAAACCTGTTATTATTTTGGTTACATACATATAAAAAAAAAATCTAAACAAATTAGGTATTCTTTATATTCTTCGCAAATCTATACACACACAAGAGCTAAAATATCACAACATGCACTCAAAGTTGCAATCAAGTTTTGGAAGCTGTTGTGCTTTTGCGAACGCATTTTTGATGGAAATATAAAAGTTCAGTTCAGAAGAATTTTTTCTTTCCCAAATCCCTTCAAAAAAATAAAAAAGGAACCCCCCCCCTCCCCAACCACAGAGGTAACATTTATATTCGATCCCACAGGTGTGACATGAGTCCATAACTCCAGCAAAGTGCCCAGTATTATGATACAATTTAAAATATAACACAGAATGTAATTGAAGCTTGATACCATCGATTGCATGTTGTTTGCTGGCAATAGACATAGAATCGTGTTTAGAAACTTATAAAATTTAACTTTTGTATAATAATTGTTAAGTGGACAGCTGAAAACACTCTGTGATCAGAAAATCCTACAAATATGTTTCTTCTTGATCTGCTTGGGCTTAGGGCAAAGAACAGCACGGATGGCCTCGTCAAACACATTCTTCAGCCCCTTCTGTGTGAGGGCAGAGCACTCCAGGTATTTGACAGCATTGATCTCCTTGGCCATGGCCAGGCCCTGTGGGTAGGTGATGGGAGACATCTTCTTGTCCCGCAACTTTTCCAAGGTCTCCTTGTCTTCCCGCAAATCCAGTTTGGTCCCCACCAGGATGATCGGTGTGTTGGGGCAGTGGTGGTTCACTTCAGGGTACCACTGCCAGGGGGAAGACAAACAGAATATCAGCATGAGGTTTTTGTTGAGAGATGTAAGACTCTACAGATAATTTACATCATCATATCATTGTTCAAGCAATATGGCAAAATAACAGATTAGTATTAAGACGAAGGATGTGAGAGGAAATAAGTTGAACAAACTACAATAATAGGCAGTAGAGATAGAAGCAAAGGCATAGGAAGGAGAAAAAGGGGGAAGTAGAAAAGAGGAGGTTTGGAACCTGGGACCTGCCAAGACATCACCTCGACACCAATAAAAGACAACACATTTGTCCACTTACCCTTCCACTTTTAAAAAAATGGGATGTACACCTAACAATTTATCACCAAAATAATACTGCCATATACATCTTGTAAGAAAAACTTCCTTTTTAAACTCAAAAGAGAAGTGTACACAGGGGCATAAAAAATCTTGTTAATGGCTAGTTTAAAAGGTCATAAAGCTATGAGGCAAAAATGCATTGTACTTTAACGCCATCAGAACGTGACTATGCACAGTGGTCTGATAACCCATTTACATAATTTTCAGGCATTTAATAGCAGCGTATTTCAGTGTCTAACAAAAGTGCTCTCTGCTTTGACAGATCAGTAATTGCCATAACTAAGCTGCATGACGTTAAACAGCTGCTGCCGATCTGCTGCCTAGTAACAGGGGTGCAATGCAGTTTGTCTCTATTCATTCCATACATTTACCAATATGTATGCTGTCTGGGCAGCAACTGGTAAGAAAATAATCAAATCCCTAGCTATGAATATTTCATAACACAACCCATAAAACCTAGACAGTTCTAGCTTTGGCTGCTGGACCATCACCAGCAACGAGTAGGTTAAAGAAACACAAAAACATACCATAACTGAAAAAATAAACAAAGAAGAAAAATTTTTCACCAACCTTGGCTCTCACATTCTCAAAACTTGTTGGACTGATTAGTGAAAAGCATATAAGGAAAACATCCTGCAGAAAGAAAAAAAAAAGTTAACACTTTTACACACTAGTATGCGTCTTAATAAATTATTTTAAAAGGCCAAAACCAATATTTTCTTCTGAAGAAAAGCCCTTCAGGGACTCATTTTTTGTTAAAATATTGAGCAGATTTAAAAATGTGACAATTGTGAAAAATTGCCATATTCTAAATAATCATCAAATTGAAGGACTTTTAGCATTGTATAGCTTAGTAACACCCAAAACAGCTGCATGTCTTTAGCCATGAGAATCCCAATGTTGCACTTAAAGAATATAGCAAGTTGGTTGGACTGTCATTACACCACAATTGCCTTTAATGCCACTAGCAGTGTCAAATCTTGAGGAAGTGGAAACCAAAACAGTAGCTAATTCTGTCATAAAAAAAGGCAATGTACTGAAGAATTTAAGAAATTTAATTTTGTATTAGGCTGTCGGCTACATAATAGTCATGTATTTTCAGCAGCAGCGCAAGTGAAGGTTATTTGGGCCCCAGAAAATCAGCTGATGTGACTCAAGGGATAATGGACATTGGTTCTTTTCATTGATGTTAACAAGTTTGCTGTGCCCCACAGTGAAAGCAAGAGTCTTGCCATTTGCTGGATTTTCAAGAGTAGCCGGTACACAGGAAATGGCTTGCACATCTAGTGAAGCATCAGTTTTAATCTGAAGGGCATCCGTCAACATATCCATTAAATAAGAGATTGCCCTGGTGTATCTTGACCGAAAACCATCACACCATTTTTCCTTCAAATGCTTTTCAGAAGGGTTTTGACTGAAGCCTGGCCTAATGCTGAAGGAGAGCTCTAATTTGTGATATTCAACAATTAAAATCAGTATAAAACTTTCTATTTTTCACAAATGTTCTTTTTTAGACCCCATAATATCTTGAAATATTGAATGATATTTTGTGATATCATTAGATGCACAATTTATTGAGTTTAAAGTAAGGGGGTTCTTGATTGTTTGCAATAATCGTGTCACAAGTACATTTCACTGGGCGAATATAAATCCTGCCAATTCAAGCATGACTACAACAAAGCGGTAATCTTGTATATAAGGTGTTATCTAGAACATGCCTGTTATGGTTTCAGGTATTAAATGAAACGTTTTATCATAAAATAACTGAACAAGTAAACATTAAGAACATTGCACATATATTGAAATGATATCGTCCAATTACAGTGTTACAACTCGAGAATGCCTGTTATTTGGAAACTACTCGTTAAGTGTCCATATTGAAATATATGGTCTTACTGTCTGAGGATAAGACAGCGGCCTGAGCCTGTCGTAGTCCTCTTGTCCAGCAGTATCCCACAGGCCCAGGTTGATGGGCTTACTGTCCACCATCACATTGGCAGAATAATTGTCAAATCTAACATTGGAAACAAAAGTGAACAACAATTAGAATGCCTTTGCAAAAAGCTATTTGTGAGACAAGCATCTACTGTACAGCCAATATTTATAATATGTCCTACAAGCAGTCTTTTATTACAACTTTAAATCAAATCATCATTATAATACAATGATATCCTCTTCCATCTCCTTTTAATATTGATCATATATCATTGGTGAATTCTACACAATTAGAATTCTCATTTTCTTACAGGTTAGAAAGCTAGAAACAATTAAAAATTGATCATATATCATTGGTGAATTCTACACAATTAAAATTCTCATTTTCTTACAGGTTAGAAAGCTAGAAACAATTAAAAATTGATCGCTACACATATAAGCTACTAGACTGACAATATAAATGGGACATACATGTAAAGCATTTAAATTTACATGTTTTATTTCTTTCGAATTTTAGAAAGGAAAGGCTGTAAATTTAATTTCCGCACACTCTCAGTGAGTCTTATTGCCCGTTAACAGTTAAAGTTTTTCAAATCCTCTAAACAATGCTTAATA
The DNA here is from genome assembly GCA_031471865.1 of Melibe leonina. Taxonomy (NCBI): domain Eukaryota; kingdom Metazoa; phylum Mollusca; class Gastropoda; order Nudibranchia; family Dendronotidae; genus Melibe; species Melibe leonina. The sequence goes on along the minus strand of JAUEKZ010195939.1, from coordinate 2,493 downwards.
ACATAGAGGCTAGTGGCCAATGCATACTTACACTGTGGGAATATATTCGCCTGGAAAGGCGTTTGTTGTGTAACTGATCAGCAGGCATGTTTTACCCACAGCTCTGTGAAAAATAGGAAAAAAATTAAAACAAAGCTGTTTTATGTTCCATCCCAGGCCACTAATAGGTACATTTTAACCTGCTTGCTATCAACTGTCTAAAGTAATAAAACCATTGATATGGCATCTAATATGGCTTTGTCAGAAAATTCTGAAATGACAAAATCAACCCAAATTGAATTATGGATTCAATTATTGATAGCTTCTCTTCTCTACTCACTACTAGCATCCAATCTCCCGGGATAAATTTACAGTACAGGTATACACGGTGAATTTGAGTGGTTCATTATCAATTATTAGATTGAAAGAAATCGCTCCACTACAATATTTGGCAAATGCTCCAAGATCAACAAATGGTTGTTTCTGACCCTAAGTGCACTCTAAAACAGTCTTTTCTGTTCAAAGCCTACACCAACCTCTTATTAAAACTCTAAATGAAATGACTAATAATGTTTCACTCTCATAGACACCATAAAGGATATATCATGAGTCTCTTCTGAAGTTAGCAGAGAATGAAGTCCTAGAAGAGAGGACCAACCAGAGAGAATGCTGCTAAAAAGGAGCATCTCTAGATGTGGTTACCTCTCTAGCTATATTTTGCATCATGTAGGTATAGAAATTTTTGAAGTTACAACTGAATTCTATGAATCGGTATATTGCTAGCCCTAATATTACTCCAAACATTGAAGCATCTATGTTCAAGGTAATCTGCCTGCCTTTGAAGAAAACCAATGACAATGATAACTTAGAGGAACAAGTTAGGTGCACAGACACAGACCAAACCCTACAACTTCATCATTCAATATTTAAAGATCTTATAAGAGAATCACATTCTGATTGATAACAAAAAAAAATAGAAATAAATATGAAACACAAAAAGCTAACATCACTACTTTTGCCGAGGGCATATGATGTGAGAAACCAAAATATTTGATTGAGAGCTCAGTCCAGGAAGTGAAAAGTCACTAAAGTTTATGATTTTCGGCATGTCTAACGGAATCTTATTTTTCACAAGACAACAACCGAAAACTTACCCGTCACCAACGACCACACACTTAATTGCCTGCATTTTCAATTGATAGCAAATTGAAATGTGATAATTAAATACTTTGAAGCGAAAAAATAACAAACAGTCGTCGTATGGTTTCTATGAGACGTAAGCCTATTCCTACTAAAATGGCTACGACGACCAACAAATTTTATAGGAGGAAGGAAACATTCTATATTTAGAATAGCCGAAAATAGACACTTCCTCCCAGAAGTTTAAAAATATGGAATGTAAAAATATTACAAAAAGCTTCTTGGAACAATTATAATATAAAGTAGCGATTGTTTCGGTAATGTTAAAAATAATTTTTGGTTCGTCTAAATTTATGATCTATCTAGAGCTAGATATTTAGATAATTTTGATTTCACTTATCATTTCATCAGAAATATTCAGAAGAAAAGCACCCTTCATTATAAAGAATGTGTCAAATTTATGTCTATCTAAGCCTACCTATCTAAAGTAACGTTTATCCTGGCTATTTAGGCCGCAGGTCGCGTTCCGCCATTTTTCATTGACATCTGTGCATGCATAACCTTTAACACATGCATTATATCAGGTCCCTTGACAAAACACGATGGAAACTACAAGACAGTGCTTAATGCGGAGGGAGGGAGGAAGACTTTGGGAATTGGGTGGATTCAACAAACAACAATCGGCATACAGACCATGCCATAGTACGGAAACTACTTTGATGAAAGTCAACAATGACATTTGTAAAATAGTATCTGAAAATAATGCGGTGGCGTTGATTCTCCTGGACCTCAGTGCTGCCTTTGACACAATTGACCAGTCTATCCTGAATAATCGGCTTTATACAGATTACGGCATGGATGTCATTGTTTTTAAATGGATTACCTACATCATATTTGAACGACAGGACGCAGTGTGTGTCTATTGGAAATTCTTACATATCCGATACTATTCCTTTGCTCTACGGCGTACCACAAGAATCCGTCATGGGACCGCTGCTTTTTATTTTGTACACAAAGCCTCTTAGTGAATTAATTCAAAGTTTTGACATCGACCATCAATCTTATGCAGATAATACTCAATTATATGTTCCTCTAAATGTTTTAAATGAAAAAGATGTTGTTAGGAGATGTGAAAAATGCATTGTTGAAATAAAAAACTGGATGACACAAAATAAGCAGAAATTAGATGAAGAAAAAACGGAGATACTAATATTTAACGGGAAAGGGGCAAAAAGTGGGGTTGATATTTTTTAAATTGACATTGCTGGATCTGATGTTGTTATTTCTGTCTGTCTTGCTTTGTCTTTGTCCCACCATACTGGCCTGCTAATCACTCCCTTTATTTCACCTTTGATAACCACTGGCCTAGCGATC
>JAUEKZ010195928.1:0-11754 GCA_031471865.1 Melibe leonina | reverse complement strand
AGTTGAGCTTTAGCCTCACTACACCATCCAGCAGCCGCACATCGATATTTCTCTTTACTGGCTTGGGGGTAGCGAGAAGCACTCGGATCGTTAATAAGTGTACATGCTGGGGCTGTCCGCTCTATTCCCCATCTACACCGATTAGTAACGTTATAGTTTGAATAATCATTTAGATTGTAAAAAAACAACAACTATGAATGCTGATGAGGAGCGTAGATCCTATGTCATAATGTGACTTTCATGTTGTGTACGTGATCAGAGGGATGCATTGATTATGAAGAGTGCGTGTTAATCCGTTTGACTTGTCCCAGGATACGCTGCGTGTAAACAGGAGTTGGACAGTCACATCATTCTCAGTGTTTACCTCCGTTTGTGTACGAATTCGTTTGATATGTCTTTTTATTATTATTATTATTGGATGGCGTGGTGAGCAGGTAGACTGTGCTATGTTAAGCCTGCGCACAAAGTAGGGCAGCCGTCGTGGGCTTTAATCAGTATGTGTGTGTTGTGCTAGCTTGTGTATGTTTGTGTATCGAGTGAGATGTTATCAGTCAGGACAAGGCGTTTGATTGTGTGTGCTGCCTGCGTGTAGTATTTGCGTGTAGAAGGCCTGAGGAGTGGAGCACGCGGGCGGGCATGTTGTGCAGCGTGATAGTTACATAGCCTAGCCTAAGCAGCAAACAGCCTGCCATGACCTCTCTTTTCTCTCATCTCTCCACTCTCCCCCCGCTCCCTCTCTATCTAGAGCGCTGCCTCCTCTGTTCCCCATGGTGTCTGATACAGACCGCGCACGCTCTGCTTGGTGTTTGTGTGTTATGCGCACACTAGATCTAGTAGCGTGACGGGACATTAATGTGTGCTTGGAAGAAGGATGCAGTTAGTCTGGTTATTGTATTGGCGGCCTGGCCTCGAATGTTTGGTCGTGTTCGAGTGTGTTCTCTCTGAACCGATTATCTTGTCTGTTAGTAATAGTGTACCTATATTAAAGAGAATGTTGCTCTTGTCTCCGGCTTGACTGTCTTGTTCAGTGCCTGTGTTAATTGGATTGGAGTAGACTCTCTAGATGCCTTACGCGCACTACACACACGCATCAACCTTACGCGCCCTCAATCCCCTCCAAGCGCTCAACCTTTCGTCACCTCGTACATCGAATTGAGATTGCAGGATTTCACTCACGAGGGTTGAGGTGCTCACTCCTGTTTACTTTTAGCAAGGTTGTCGTGGTCCTCGTGTTTGTATAGCTTGTTTATTGATTCACAGACATTCTGGTATCTGAGCAATTATATTTTTTAGGGGGGGAAATTCATTAGAAGAGACGAAAGTTTTCCTATTTCTGATTGACTGAGATCAGGAAATTTATGGAGTTGTGATGTGTGTGTGTTTGCATTCCTTGGAACAGCTCCAACAGTGTTTATGAGACGTGTTGGAATTATCAAAGGTTATGTGTCTTCCTGACTTACTCATTTTTTTCCTTTCGATTATAGAAATGTTGTTATTTAATTTATTGTGATCCTCCTATAATAATTTTGTTTGACTTATTTTTGTGCGTGGTGTAGATGTTTTATCTTTTAAAAAAAAACCCACGTGAAAGATAACCCCATTTCAGCTTTTGATATAGCTATGATTCTTCACTTTGTATGTGTTGGCCTCTTTTCGGCTTGCACTCCGGTCTCTGAAGCCCATACAGTATGTATTGTGTAGGCTTATTACAAAGCGGTGACTTGCCATTGCTAAACTAGTTAGAGGTGACTCCCGCACGTGCTGTTAAAGCTGTAGTAGGGTAGGAGCTCTACCTCGGCGGTGGTTGTGATGGTGGTGCAAGGTGTTTGTTCGGGATGTGCGATAAGACAAGGCTTCGATGTGAAGGGCAGGGGAGAGGGGGGGGGGGGCGTCTGTCTTGTTTTCAATTGCATCAGATTAGTGGGATATATCTTGCTGTGTCATTCGCGTTGTGTAGCAATGGTGTCCTTGATTATCCCTGTAGCGTGGCTCATCTTCCTTGTCTTCTGATAATCTGCCTTTGATTAAATGGGTTTAAAAAAAACACCCCCATCTTAAGTCTTAATAATATCTATGTTAGAGGTAACAGGGACAATATCTCGTTTTTTGTCTGTTTGGATTCTTTAAGGCTTATTCTTATTCTTATTCTAATGATTTTGTGACTTTTTCTCTTCAACATGCTCGACTCTATTAAATTTTGAGTGACGTGTCAATGTTAGACGATGAATTCTATTGAGTGACATCCTCATCGCTCACTCTAACAAACAAATCAAGGCTCGTTGGCGACACATGCCATAGACGGGCCACCACCGTGCGAGTCACACATTGACGAGCTGTGCTTTACATATAGTCTAATTGAATACTTTTACAATAAGCTAAGCTTCCTACATTATTCACCCTATCCACAAGATGTGGCGGTCATAAAATCGATGGGCATTGGAAGGTGTGACGACAATGGGAGGGGAACAGGTGGGCAACCGGAGATGGCAGCTTTTAATTTTGCACCGTATAGGCCAGGTTTTACATCTGCTGTGATTAGCGCAGTACTATCTTTGTTTTTGTCTATTTCTCTTGCTGAAACTTTCAAAATCTGCCCTTAGCTTCTTTTTTAATTTCCTTTTGAAACTTCTTCCTTATACCTGAAGTGTACTTTTCTTCACTGGTACTTGAGAGTGTTGTGTAGGTGGTTGGCGGACGTCTCTGGTGGGCGCTACTTCATTTCTTCTCTTTTGACTCCACCTATCATTTTAATTTGTCTAGCACTCTCTCCAGTGCTCTCTTACAAGCATACACACTGGTCATACAACTGTTTTGTACATTTCGCTGTCTTGCCTGTTGTCCAATTTGTGGTCATCCTACTGACTACGGTAACCTGTCCTCCACTGTTGATAAATCGATTTGTTGTCTCCAAGCGGTGAGAGACAAGTAGGGTTAATATACTCAAAGGGTGGTAGAATATTCTGGATCTCCCTGGACCATAACCCACTATATGGGGGTAGCCATCATCTATATGTCTTTCTCTTTGTCGCCTTTTTGTAGGGGCATTTGGTTTCCAGTTTAAATCATCTCTGTAAAAAGTCTCGTTCTTTTTAAATCTGCTATTGACCCCAAAATCTTCTAGATTTGCCTGTGCCCGTTAAATCAGATTTCAATGAACTGACATATGGCTAAAGCCTAAAATTCATGCTTTTGGTATATGTCCGTTCATTGAAATCTGATTTATCTGGTGTAAGAAAATGTACATTTTGAAGTTGAAAGAGCCCTAAAACTCACAAACAAACAAATAGTCAGTTTTGTGTCTGTGCAGAGAGAGAAATAAGATAGTCAAACTTTTTATACCACTGTACATTAGACAGCTTAGCCAGCAAGGATGTTTTATGTATGCATTATCTACCAGGCTTTATAACAGGGGGAGTGTCTGGGGACATTGTGATTGTTGGGTAACTGATGGGGGAGAATATGGTGAAGGGCAGGTCCCAGGTTGATTGACTTGCTCACTCTCATTTGTCATGTCCTTTGGACACCTGATCATTGGTAGCTTTTTCCCATCAAAGACTCCAAAGAGATGCTTTGCGGTGGATTGACCAGGAATGTTCTGTAATCTGATATGGGCTTGCATAATGAATTATGTATCTTATCTGTAATCATAGAACCCAGACACACACTCAGTCCCTGGGGACAATCTTTCATTTCTTTTTTTTTGTCAACCGTTTGCTAAGATTTGATTATAGGTTCTTTATATTCTGGTGCCTGGACAGAGGCACTTCCATTCCAGGCATTCACTCATTCACTTTCATTTATCTTATCTTATCTTATCTTTCCACTCTTAACAGTATTTCCTTTTCTCCCCCCCTCTCAATTTAGTCCTATGGTATCTTTTCCCCCCTTGGTAGCTGTGGTACTCCCTAATGTTATGCATTTTGCTCGGTACACTTGAGATTATTTGCTATCGAAAGTACCTTTAGTAATAATGTACATACAGATCAATTTTTCTTTGTTTAGGAAAGAAGTGCTCTATTTTCTTGCGTTTGCTCATAGCTGATAATGTGGCCTGAGCCATTGTACCAGTTAAGAATAATTTGTTTTTTTTATTTACAGAGAGCGAATAGAGAAGGCTGAGCGGGAAAAGCAAGAACAGGAAAGGCTGGAACGAGAGAGGCTAGAGCGTGAGCGGGAGCAAAGAGAACGCATGGAGAAGGATCGTCGAGATCGGGAGCGCAAGGAGTGGGAGGAGCACAAGCAAAAGCAGCAGGAGCGCATTCTGCATCCTGCAGAAGTAGACTCAGTGGCCGCAGTGGACCAGCATTTTGCTGCCTCCCTCACCAAGCTGGCTAACCAAAAGGTATGAATTGACTTGCACCCCCCTCCCTCCCTTTGTCCTGACACTCACTACAACATACATACCTAAGGGTATATTTGTATGTATATCATGTTGCTCTTGGATCTTAACCGTGCTTTCACTCCAAGCCTATTTATTTTGAAAACTTGTGTTTGCAGTTATTGACAAAAAGCAGTTATTGGTGTGTGCAGCAGCAGGTTCCCTGTGTGTTAGGATATGATTTGTCAGCATGGCTCTAGGTTTCAGCCAATCGAGGGAGAGAAAGAGTGGAGGGAGGTTTAAATATAAATAACAGCCTAGAGTAGAGATAGTTGGTGGCTGTTGCGACTTAGTCAATGGGCATAGATGCAGGATTGCCATGGTAACGGATGGGGTGTGAACAGGCTGTTGTCAGGGAGAGCATCACTTCTCCCCTGTTTGCTGTGTGTGCTGCGAATGGACAGATTGCTCGGTAGGCTGTTGCACTTACATATGTTTGTCCTCTCATCTATCTATTAGCTTACTTAATTAATCATTAACATTTTAAATGATTTAAGGTAATGTGTGCAAGCCAAATGACAGAGCTGCTTCATAAAAGTGCTATTTCAATTGTCAGTTTGATATTGTATTATCTCCATTATATGACAGTATTGACTCTAATATTGTGACATTCTGATGGTGACATTTATGTATGGTGTTTGTTACAGGGTTTGGCTAACATGTTTCCTTTGCCTCGAGGGCGGCCCAGTGGGCCCTTTGTGCCCAAGACAGAGCCTCACCAGCCCCATCTGTCAGGGGCAGGTATGCCGTACCACCCAGACAGCCACCCCTACGACCCACACAAGGACGACATAAAAAGGGTATGTATCTCTACCTGATCTCCAAGTTGCTGTATATACATGTCACTGTGTTGAATGGATGAACAAGCAGTTAGAATCTAGACCTAGAGGAAAATCCTTTTTCAGACTGAAGTTGCTTTTTTTTAAAAACAGTAAGAGTTTGATTTGGACAACTTGATATTCAGAATTTAAAAAAAATAATTTCAGCCTTGATCAAATTTGAACTGAGTGATAAAAAATGTTTATTTTCAAATAAGGTGTAAAACAATCCCACAATAAAAAATAAAGCTTGGGAGTATTTTTAAGGATCTCTTCTTTTAAAGCTAAACATTGCATGGATTCTCATACAACACTCTCCCAAACGACTCAAATAAACCCCCTAAAACTGTTATGCAGTATTCTAATTAGACTGTGTCTACTTTCCCCAGGAACCTTTGGATGTTGGCATTAAATCCAGTGATGTGAAGCCCTCCGGTTTCCCCCACTATCAAACCAGTGGTGGCTATCCTGCCTCGACTGGCATGCCCCACCATGGCCACAAGCCTGTGTTCAACCTGTATGGGTTTCCATCCTCACCTTCCACCATCAGCACAGAGCAACTGAAGCAGCGCGGCCTCATCCCTGACTCTAGGACCCTGGCTCCAGCCAAGGAGGATATCCTGGACAAGAAACGCTCCTTCTCCCCTCATCTCATGGCAGGGCTACCTCCGTCAATCCCTGCTGGCTTTCCCAAGACAGAACTGAAACGGGAGCCCCATAACTCAGTCATTGTGAAAAGAGAGACAAAAATGAAAATGGAAGTTCCTATGGCAGCTCATTCCCATCACAACTCTCCGTCGTCATCCTCCCCCAGACTGCAACACCCCAGGCCGGCCCATACGCCGGAGCATCGCCCCGACAGACCTCACTCCTCCTCGGCTAGTCCTGCCTCTGGCATCCACAGCCACATCCACCATTCCAGCACTGCATCATCCGGCCCTGCCCACCTGCCTCCTAATGCCAGCCCAGGCTACCGGCCCTCAGACTCGCATATCTCTCCCCGATCCCAAAGTCCGTACACTTCAGCTGCTAGTCAGGGCCACCCTATGCCACAGCCTCTAGATTACTGCAAGTCATCAATGGTCAACAAAAATAAAGCCATGGACAACCTACATCAGCAGCAAGCCTCTGCCCTCTCAAGCTATCCGGCTCATTCGTCTGTCTCATTAGCCAGCAGTACCTCCCTGGCCTACAACAACAGCCTCATCCAGCAAGGCCTGGTCCCCAACCCCATCTACAGCCACCCATCGTCCCAGCCCTCCCCGCAGCACCATCCCCATCACCCAGCTGACCCCGGCGCCCTCTCCAGGCCCGCTGTCAACCCCTCTGCCCATGGACCCAAACCCCCCACACAACCCAGCCCCACAGCCCTTCCCAACAAGCGGAAACCTGGCAGTAAAGAATTCTACAACAATATTCAACAACAGAAGAGACCGAAAAGCCAAACACCAGAGAGGGGTCCTCACTCAGGCCCACCCCACCCTGTGAACCCTGCCATGGCCATTCCAGTCACCACACCACAGATCCTCAGCAACCCGTCCCCATACACAACCACCAACTCAAGCGTGTTCCATCAGCAGTCGGCCATAGCTGCCCCTTCCACCACCACAGCCAGCACACCTTCCCTCTACCCAGCTGTGTCATCATCCGCGTCATCCTCGTTGACATCACATACTTTCTCCACACATGCCTCTATGAAGACCGGCCTCGACAGTTTTGGCTCTTTTGTAGAGAACACCGTTCAGGAAGCATTCCAAAAGCAAACAGAGAAGAAGGAGGTTGAGAGAAACTTCAACAAAACCCTGGGTGTGTTGGCCACCAAACCTAAAGTGGTAGCGTCTGCCCCTGTGGACTTGAACATGTTAGAAGGACGTGCTCAGCCTGCCAATTCAAATCTTCCTGTCAATTTTATCAATTACCGTAAAGAGGAGAATGTCCCTCTGCTTCCTGTGTCAAATTTGTCAGACAGTTATAACAATCGTATAATGGAGACAATCAATCGAGTTGCCAACAACCAGATGGACACTGATTCTGATACATTGAGCGCCTCCAGTCCTCCCCCTCAAATGAAGCCTTCAGAGACCAGTAGTCCTCTCAGCAAAAGCAACAGCTCAGGCTCCAGCCATCCGCACCACATGAAGAAGGCATGGCTACAAAGACATGATGAAGATAAGAAATCTGAGACACCTGTGTTTTCCACCACGCCAGGAGAGGAGGATTCCAACTCTAGCCTCAGCCATACCAAGGATATTATAAGCTGTGTGGAGAATTCCTCTATGACACGGGGCCAGGAGAGTACCAGTGTGTCCCCTGCCAATGTGGTTGTCACTCTTCCCAACGGTAATATCAGTGATCTCAACCATCACGATGAATCTACCTCGTCTGCTTCAGAGGCAGAAACACAAGTAAGTCGGATATAATTGCTGTTACTAGTTTACTTTGCATTGAATGGGGAGAGATGTGGTTGTTCTGTTGCATTTTTGAGGATGAGGGGGATGGAGGTTTGTTGCGTGGGTATTTCTTTCTGGGAGGTGGTGGCAGGGCTTTTTCTGGAATGATTAGATTTGGGATAAAATATTTGACAGCGCAAAAGTATTATTTTTGAGTTGAGTTGTCACAATTTCAACTACAAGTAAAAGAAAGTGAAATTTTTTTTGTCCAACATTATTTGGCTAATACAACCTCAGCAATTATGTTTAGTTCGAAATTTGATATTTACGGAGTACTTTCACTAATTGTATGTACCCCAGTTGTATTTTAAGTTGTCGATAAAGGAAATGATCAACAGGTGCCAACACTTTGTGATCCTTTGTTAGGGGTGTCTAGGTCCGTCTCTTTTAGCACAGCGCTCCTGCTACTCACTCCCCTGAGAGGTCCATGGTTTTAAAACAATTTTGAAGACCTGAGTTGTGAGGGTTCTGTTTCTTGACTGTATGGAGTCATCAATTCATGCAGCAAAACATTCTAGTTGATAGTAAAATGGTGTGCTACAAGGGTATTGTTACTCACAATGTTGAATGTACACTGACTCGAGAAATTGGCAAATTAAATGGTGGTGTGCATTCCTGGTTTGACCTGAATGTCACCAAGCTTTTTTTGGATGGAAATCAGGTTGTGGAAAATATTTTTTGCAGTCTTGCAGAAAACATTTTTGACCCTTGCACTGGGTTTTTTTTTATTGTGAATAAGCAGATGGGGCAAAAATTTCAAAACTGAAGTATTCTTGGAACTGATAATAACATTTCAGTGGACTCACATTTATCATCAGTTCTTTAAAATCTTATTCATCCGGACTAAGAACAGACAAGTCTTGAAGATTTTTGCATATTTCAGTACAGTTAGTATCAGATCCATATTGAAGAATTAAATGCATTGCTAATTTTGAAGATGCCTTCCCTTACTAGTTTCTGCTTTCTAACTCTTCATGCAGCTTGTGAGTTCTTTTTGATTGACTGATTGATTATATTTTTACTTTTTAGATAATGTTACCATAAGAATAAAAGTTAAATGTCAATCTGCCCTATTATATATATAATAAAAATAGCAGGGGGATCAATTGTTTGAAAAATCATTTCCATCAATAACATCTGAACAAACGTCTTGTTTTTGTGTGTTGTAAAGCAAAAGACTCCTTTGAAGAAAGTCAGTGAAGCACTAATTGTTTCAATGCATTCTATTTTTTCCCCTTTGGTTTGACGTGGAATGACTCCATATTGACCTGACAAAGGTTACACTTCAAATGAGCTGCATGTAGAGAATTGAATGACAGTGATTAACAAATTCTTTCCCATGATCTTATTTTATAGCTTGTGATTTGCTTTTCTGTGTTCATCCTTTATTTCTAAATTTATGTATCTCCTCCTTTCCTTAGTCTCTGACTGTTTTGCTCTATTATCACCTTTCTTTTAAATTTTTCTGTCATCCATCACTTACAAAAAATTATTGAATCTCATGAAAGCTGATACAAACTACTTTGGTGGTGTGTCCTAATTTCTGAAGATGTTCTTGTATTTGTTGTTGATTAATGGTAATTTAGTCCACAGCCTGCGCGCATGGTGGTTGTCCTACAGGTCTCATCATTTTTGTTTGGTATGATTTTTTTCTTCTCTCTCTGCCAGAGTCCATCTAAAGTGTTTGGTCCCAAGAAGAGGGTCAAATCTAGAAAGCCTGGTGGCGCTGGTAGCACTGGACCCTCGGCCAACAAAAAAGCCAAGGGGGAGCCTGACAGTGGAGGCTTCAGCACTGCTGCCTCTGCCAGCCCCTCCCCGTCATGTTCCACCCCACCTATTGCCATCAGTGCCAATACCACTACCACCACCACTACCAACAGCAGTAACACCACCACCACCAATAGCAGCACTAACTCCAGGAAGAAGCCGAGTGCCCCCAGCCGCAGAGCCAAACAAGACAAAGACGTCAAGTTGAAGGTATTTTAAAGTGATGTGTATAGAATAGATTGCACTGACACAACAGACTGCACTGTCCAATTATCCTGTAGGAGATAACATTTACCACAATTTGGTTTTTATAGTAATTTTTTTCTAGTCTGACAATTTTTTTGGCGTAGAAGTAGATGATTCCATACATTTTTGTTCACCCTCCTTGGCAAAAACGATCTTTTAAACAGGTCAATATTTTTTCCCACTACTTCTTTTACCCTTACGCCTGCCGCAATTTCTGGTTTGACTGACTAAACAGGGCTGTGTATCTGTTCTTGTTTGTCTTCAGGATGAAGCAGCTAAGAAAGAGGAGTCCTCTGGCCCACTGCGGTCCACACCAAGTCCTCAGGAACACCACCTCGAACCGTCCAGAGAGGAGAAGCACTCGTCCAAAGTGGTCCTTCCTCCCCCTGTCACAGTGGCCCTTTCAGGTGCCGCCTCATCCCCCCACTCCCCACAGTCTGAGCGCTCTAATGCCTCCCCTGCCCTGTCAGAGAGCAACACAGCAAGCTCTGTGTCATCTTTGTGTTCCTCCTCCTCTACCCACACCACCAACACAGTGGCTGTGGCCAGGCTATTCAGCAACAGTAAGGAGAACAAGGACAAGAAGAAAACTCGCAAATCCAAAGACAACAAAAAGAGTAAGTGATGATCTAGTTTTTGATAACCATCATAGTTTATAGTGCAATGTTAAGCCATATAATATGTCGCAGAGTTTTGTGTCAAAATGTCAAACAAGGACGAAGGGAAGAGTTACTATTAATTGCAATATTACTAGTAAGCCTGGATAGTGTGTTAAATTACCTAGATGGACTAATCAGATTTGTCAATAGTAAAGTTAAGTCCCTGGTTTGTTTTGTTTTTAATTACAGGAGTTTGAAAGTATTAATAGCTATTTTGTTCCGTACTTGCCAGGTTCTTCGTTCAACAAGCCACTGGTCAAGCAGAGTGTGCAGACACTGAAGAAGACTATGGCCCACTTCATCCAGGACGGCTCGTGCAGCGAGGTGACCCCTAAACTGACAAAATGTCGAGAGTGCAAGATGACCCCTGTCCAGCGCAGCAAGAAGCAACCCAACATCTTCTGTCGGTTTTATGCGTTCAGAAGGTAGGCCTGGTCTGTAAAGAAACAACCACAGCTTTAGCTTCCCATTTCTCACAGCCTTACAAGCTCATCTTCTCATTTGTTTTTTCTCAGGGATCATCAGAGTAATTGAAATGTGTTTGATTTTATTTTTCATTTTAGATTTGGTTCTGTTCTGTTTTACACATTAGTTAAGTGTTTGACTCAGTTTGCAAAATTTGTGGTGTTCCTCTTTTTATAGTTTTGTTTTCAATAACTTTGTATGTAATGTATCTACTCCCTTCTCATCCCTTCTGCCTGCAGGCTGCACTACAACCCCCGTGGCATTGTCAAGATTGAAGGCTTCTCCCAGCTGTCTGATGCAGACCCAGATGACATAGAACCCTGGTTGCCCCAGTACCCCAGTAAGACATCTCTCCACTCTTCACATCTTGCTTGTACTTTAGTAGACTGGGACGTCGCTGGGCAGGGAAACATGCATGCCAATTATTTTCAAAAGAAACTTGTATACGCTTGAGCCAAGCGTGTCTTGATTTTAAGCAAGCCAATTTTTTAAAGCTGATACATTGTTACATGAAAATTTAAAAAAAAAAAGAAAAAAAGTATACTATGCAGTATGTTGTAGTTTTATTTTGTATGTATTTGTGTTTGTGTTTCAGTCCAAGAGCCTCGTCTAGATGTGGAGAACTCTAAGTTCATCATTGCCAAGGTTGGGGACAAGTTTTGTGAGCTAGTGGAGCAGGAGCGGGAGGCCAAGACCTGGGCACAGAAAGTCAGCTCTCACCCCAGTCACGAAGGTATGTCCTCAAAACACTCTCTTTCTCTCTCTCTCTCTTTTCCTTTTGTCTTTTCTAAACGTGCTGTATACATAGGTCTCAATTTTCCGCTATTTAGCGGAATTCTGCTTTTGGAGGATTCTCCGCTATCAAAAAATTTTTTTTTTAATTCATCTCTCTCTCCCCCCTTACTATGCCTCTCATTTTCTCTTTATCTGTCAGTTTTTACTCCTAATTTGTTTCTTTCTTTCTCTTTCAT
>JAUEKZ010195906.1:0-11758 GCA_031471865.1 Melibe leonina | reverse complement strand
TTTTAGTCCATTTTTGTGGTAATTCTTCCAAAAATCTTATTGAAATTATAGTTGTATTACACTTTCGGTTATTATATGTGTATAATATGAAAGAATGACTTTTTCTCACAAATTATATTTAATTATATGATATTATATTGGACATTTTTTTTTTACGATTTTTTCAAAAAGTCTAGTCCTAAATTTATACCATATGACCTTTCAAGGACAATAACTCTGTGATGGCGACACTTATTTTTTGGCAAACAAGTGGAATCGGTTCTCAAGGCATCCAACTTACCAAAAAAATATGTCTCAAAAGTTCCCCGGGGGAGGGGGGGGGGGAAGGGGGGTCCCACTGGCCCGCGGTATAGCTGTGTTTATATGCCAAGTATTTGTTGAATACATAAAATTTTGTTTTCGGACTATAAATTATCATGACGGTTATTGTTATTATTGTTATTATTATTACTATTCATTATAATTGTTATTATTGGTATTATCATTATTTGTGTTTGGCTATCACCCTTTATGAAAATGAAAATGCTCAACAAACACACCTATTCGATAAGAATCTTTCAACTAAGCTTTCAAAGCTAACGTAATGATAACAATAATAATAATAAGTTTATTTATAAAGCGCCGTTCACCGTGGTCCCAAGGCGCTGTACATTATAATAATATTGTACATTTCACATACACACACATTCATATAAATACATCCAATAGCACAAACGTACACTCACACCCATACATACAAAAATACATATATATATATATATATATATACATACATACACAAATACATAGATATATATAATACATACACATACATACATACATACATACATACATACATATATACATACAAAACGTATGCCATGTTTTAAATTATCTGTATACCTTCTCTCAGTATGTCTGTCTGTCTGTTTCTTGTCTATATTATGTGTGTCTCTAGATCTAAGCGTACACAGTCAATACGAATCATGCAAGAAACTAATCTTGGGACGAAAACATCAAGGATTTCTATTTCGTGATAATTATTGTTACTCTATCTACTCAAATCGAACTTAATCAATAACGTCCATTGAAAAAAATCCTTATTGCTGATAGTGATCAGTACCTATTTACAGTTTTACGTTACCAGCAACTTATTTTTAATGTTAATTATCTTGGGATCGATTATGGTTTGTTTGTTTGTTTGTTGGGTTGTTGTTGTTTTTTTTTGCCTTGATCATCGGGTCAGATTTGCAACCAATGTAAGGTCTCTTGGCACTTCTCATGCATGCATGATGGTATTTGTTTTGTGTCAATCTTGAGATACTATGTAGTGCAGAAACGAGACAAAGCCAAAGAATCTTGTAAATCATCTCTCTGTGAAATGTTCCTGGCAGGGTCAAAGTCTGGCTGTTCTTTTAACTAGCCTATCATCTTACTTACCCATGGGCGCTTATATGACCATATCAGTTACAAGCGCCCTAAAATAAACAAAACAAACTAACAAAGAAGGTTTGAAAAGCTTGTTGTTAGGATCGATTCAAATCCATTACCGGAAATACTTTAAAGACGAAACCTTCGTCAATGGAATAACCCTGAAATGCACTCACTTACACTGTATTTCGTCTTTAGAATGTTGTTGGGTGAAATCAGTCGTACCAGCTTTTTTTAACCCTTTCATTGCTAAGTTATTTCTCAAGCTACGAACCAGAGACATCAAAATCTTCAAAATATACCTGTTCTTTTACAGGATAGATAAGATTTCAGGGGACAGACAATATGTCAAAAGCCTAAATTTCAGGCTTTTGGCATAATATGTCAGTTCACTGAATTGTTATCTAACATAAGACCACGTGAATCTTGAATATTTTGTATAATCTATTTGGTTAGAATCGAACCTCGCTGTGAAAAGGTTAACGCACAAATGCACACAGTGATTGCTTCTCTTACCCGATCGAAATGTGTGTACGTCTGAACATATTCTAAAACGAACCTGCCATCAGCGACCGCCCTCGAGTCCCAGCTATCGTTATCATACCTGTTGTGTGTACCGAGCTTATTCCATCAGAGTGAAGGTTTATGTGATGACCTTTCGCATTCCATAGAACTTGCGATCGTTAGACCCTTTTAGACGTTTTTATGTCCCTGTGAATGAATGCCCATTGAATGTTTGGGCAAAGTGTCGTCCAAGGAATTACCCACGGAACCCCACCATATTTCTTTTATGCCGAGATCTGTTAAGGTTTCGAGATGAATGCTGTGATTGAATGATGAAGACAACGCTAGACAATAAAAGTTTCATATTCCAATTCATATTTGAAAACGAATCAAATTTTGAGCCTCTGTATCACCGTCACATCCTTTGGAAATCAGAATTGTAATGCATCGTAACGATCATCATTTGAACAAAAAAAGAGAAACAAAAGCAGAGCCATAGGATTTTTTCCCCGTTTTGATTTGTGTCAAAGAGAGAGACAAATGTCGCAGTAAAATAAAACATTCGCAAGTTTTTATTGTTGCATGTTTTTATCAACTATTATTTAAAATTTTACATAAACTAAAAGAAAAGGAAATGATATCTTGCATGTATGGTATCGATACAGTGTGTAGAGATCAAATCGAGTCTCCAAAAAAAAATTCCCATTCGTGATTTTTGCAATTCCATTTCTTATCATGTCTACAGATAAAGAAAAGTCTATAAAAAGCCCAGTTTAAGAAGCACCATTGCACTTTAACTGAGTGCCAGTGCCAGGATGAGCAGTAACGTTAGTAACGGGACAGATTCCAAGCCTGCGGATGTAGAACAATTCGAAGAAGAAACACCGGAGGGCCAGAACAAGCGAGAGACCTGGGGAAGAGCTTTCGACTTTCTCCTTGCCTGCATTGGCTTCTCTGTGGGGCTTGGAAATGTCTGGCGATTTCCCTACCTCTGCTACAAGAATGGAGGAGGTAAGTTACTTACTTGGTTCAGTGTGAGTGGGTTATTTTTTTGTTTTTTTTTGGTATTGTTTCCAACTCTAGAAAAAAAAAAAGAACTTTTTGGTGGATCTTGAACAGACATCATCATCAGCCTTTCACCCCTGGTCGGAATATTTATAGGCCATGGACGAGACATATCCATTTTTATCTTTGACGATCTTTGCCACTCCATTCCAGGTGTATCCAGCTCTCTGCAGATATCTGTCCACAACAGTACTTCGTACTATTTGTCCCATCTACGAGATATAAAATGTCCACGCTTAACGGATGATAATTTTCATTGTGCACAGCACTAAACGTAGAAGAACAAACAAACAACAACAAATACCAAACAACCCAATTTACAAGGATTATGGATAGATTTTTATTTTTATGTAATTTATGTAGATTTAATATTTGTCGTTCACTAATCGGGCGATCATAATTATAGTCATCATTTAATAGATATAAAACAAACGTTTACCAAAAGATACAATGTAAACTATAATGAATGAACTATGAAAGGCCAGTCCTGAAGAAAAAGAACCCGCCTGGCAGCTGTAAAACAATTAGCGTCGACTAGAAAACATTAAAAACAAGAAGTGGTTTTGAGTGGACTCAAAATACAAGATCGAAATTATCATTAAGCATAGGAACTTATTTATTTTGACTATTAAATTATCGTTGAAACCCAAGTTAAACCCATGCGAATTTTTGAATCCCCAACAATTAAGATAGGCAAATTAATACAGTATTAAAAGGCAAGTGAAAAAAGCAACAATTTCTAATCATAGATGCCTGATCATATTCAATATTTCCAAATTTGTAAAAAAAAAATGTGTTGAGACTCTTCTACACGGCTATTAAGCGAATTCACTAAAATCTCACACGTTTTATGGAAACGGTCGATCCGCTAACATATCTATCTATCCATCCATTTACCCATCCGTCTGTCTGTCTGTATGTCTGTCTGTCTGTTTGTCTGTATGTTTGTCTGTCTTCTGTCCATCCGTCCGTTCGTGCGTACGTCCGTCCACCCATCAACCTACCAACCTACCTACCTATCTACCAATCAATATAAACAGTCTTTATTGACTCTACCAATGCTGACAACCCTCACGTTCGATAGTAAGCCCGTGGAACTTGTTAACTACCCGTTTTTTGGTGTAAAAGAGATAAGTAGTTATAATAATAAGTAGACCGATACAGAGGCTGCCTGACTTGCCGAAAACGCCTATGTCAATGCCATTTGATCTCCTTTCTGGTGTGCGGAGAGTGTATTCAGGTTTCTATCTGTATGGTGTGTCTATATGTGCAGGGTAAACACATCACGATCTATGCATTCGTATGGTGAACAGAAGCACCAAACCCGGGGGGTGGGGGGGGGGGGGGTCGGGGGGGCATAACAGGTATGTTTTAGTGCATACATTGTCATGCCAGCTTGCTTGCTCTGGGGTTCAGAATTGGGTTTCTCTAATAATTGTAGTGGTGGATAACCGCCCCCCTCCCCCAAAACCAACCCAACCCCAACTCTCTGGTAACCTTCTGGAGTACGATGGAAAGCTAGCATAATACATAACGTCGATTTTCAAATGCTCTATTGATTTTAAACAATGCTTCTCCCCTGAAAGCCTATACATTTAAAAAATCCGATGCACCCTCTAAAAACTCTACTCTAAAACTGACTGTTAAATTCCTGTAAAATTTGATCGTTCCATAAACTCATATTCCAACCAAAACCCTTTTTTCCGCTTCCAATCGGTTTTGATTCGGAATTTTGCTCATGAGAGTTAACTGGTTTAAAAAAAACCCACTGCGCTTGTCACAAGGTCAAATATGCAAAGTATTATGAAACGGGCTAGGCGATGCATAGGGGGAAAAACAGGCTGCCTTGTGGGCGCGTACACGACAAATGGAAGACAATCACTTTTCATGCAACAGGAGGACCTAGACTAGGGGGACCTGGGACTTCCGAATTTAAAGTAAATACTGAATGAGATACGGTAAGACCCGTGTGATTTAAAAGTCCTAAGAACACAACGCAACGACGTCAAGAAGGGAAAAAAATGCTCAAGCATCGTTGAGACCATATCTAGTCACTGCCGTCATTCCCCATTTCACTTATCACTGTTAACGTTGCTTGATGTTGGTCAAATGATGAGACGCGCTAACTTAGTTCGGGCATGGACGCCACAAATTGGTACATTATGTATTCAGTGAGGACTGCCAGTGACCCTCTACTTTCTGGGGTGGGGGGAGGGTGGGGGAGGCGGAGGCGTCTTACCATTGCTGCCCCATAAAAATGTGTGTCTTTGCCAGGAGATGGACATATGGCGGATTCTTTATCCTGTCTTACTTTCAATCTTATCTCCGAACCCTCGGTGGATTGAATGGAGAATGTCCCCGTAACCCCCCAGCTCTTACGGCGTCCCCCGTCCTGCCCCCCCCCCCCCCGTCCGGATTCAAAGGAAGATTGTATCCAATCTATTGTATCCAGGGAACAAGAAAACTGATAAGCTTGCCAAGAAGGCCATTCCCTCAGGTCTATTTATTGTGCGTGTATTTTGAATGAAAATTGAAATATTGCAAGAATAAGTCTCAATGCAAGAAGTTTAGAGCCAATAGAAACGAGCCTAGATTCGTTAAATGAATAAACTTGACTCTCCAGACCTCGGGTTTGTTTCACAAAAATGACAAGAGGCGTTGTGAACGGAGACTTACCCCAGCACCCATTGTCTGACAACAGTGCTTCTATCCACTTGGTCATTGTTGCTCAGAATGCAGTTTCGTAGACAGCCAGTAGATGCTGATCTGGGGCTGGGGGAGGAGGTAGGGTTGTTTGTTACCCTTTCACAGCGAGGTCTGATTCTAAACCAACTGAAACGTGCAAAATCTTGAAAATGTACGTGTTCTTATACCAGATAAATCAGATTTCAGTGAACTAACATATGCCTGAAACTCAGGCTTTTGGCATATGTCAGTTCACTGAAATCTGATTTATCTGCTACAAGAACTGGCAAATCTTGAACATTTTGGTGTCTTTAGCATTGAACGGGTTAAACAGGGATCCGCTTAACAAAGAAAACGAGATAACAACTTTCACCATTCGATATCAATTATCGAGCACATTCCTCGTCCATAAAACGACTGTAAGAATATAAAACTTTTATTTGTTCCTCCTACGGATCATGACCTTATAATCTACCTACCTTTGTCTTCCTTCAAGCTGTCGTATAAATGGCTTATCATATAATAATAAACTTTCTCAGCCCCTTGCTGCTTTATAGGTTAGTGGGGCAAGTGAAATTGACACAGTTGTCACTCAACAGCCTCAAATGCGACTGTCGTTTTCCACATAACTTACCGTCCTGGTATATTTCTCTTTTTTACATCCCGTTTTACACATTTGAAGTCGAAGTTTTCGTTTTAAAAAAAAATAAACTCGAGAGGTAAAAAAAAAAAATCAGGTACCTAACTTGGGAAACTATATTTGTCTTTTTTCTATTTATTTTCGTTCCACTTTGTGTCATTAAAAAAAAAGATCATGGATGGAAGCGGATTTTGATAGGAGAAAACTTTAAACACGTACTTACGTCTTGGAAAAGCATGAACCGATCTCGTTACTCAATGTTTAAGTCTTTGAGCACTGAAATGAAGTATTAATGGCCATAAATTGATAGAAGAAGCATACTCGAGTTACTAGATCCTGTTTGACAGTTGCTACAGAGATACTAAGCAAAAGGTTCCTTTAATCCATTCATATACCACCCAAAATGTCCTTTTACATAATCACTATATATAATATACTCTGAAATATTGAAACCGACACCAAAATTATGCTGTTGTTGTTTTTTTAGAGGGTTGTACGTTGATGTTGGACCGCCGTCGACAATCTTGATGCTCTTTGAGAATTCGATTAATATTTCGAACTCGAGAAAACAGAGAGGACGGGCCATTCTGTGGGCGACAAAAAAAAACCCCAACAACCCCAACTAAATGTTGTGCGGAGAATGCTGCTAAAACCCCCTTCCCTCCCTTTTCTCTCTACTGATCTCAGGACAATGCCCACGAAATGAAATTCTTGATCATGAAATCGGATAATTCTTTTTTTTAATTTTTTTTTTTTATTGAAACAAGGCTGTACCATAACCATATAACAATGCTATTGGGAGGATATACCTAGTGTAAACACAGATTTATTGCTATCCATGGGACTATTGATAATGGCCGTTAAGATATGATATCTTTATTGCTCTGCAAAGAGATTAAAGAAAAAATGCTTTGTTGATACGCTGAATAACATGAACAGTATTAAGTTACTTTCTATTTTAGTGCACGAAAAGCTAATGGGATTTCCAGTTCCATTTGAAGGCGTCCGATCAGGAGAATACTGTATGTTCTCATTTCTTTTTCACGACATCGTAAAGTTTTGCCTTGAAAAAGTGCAAATCTGGTTTAGGTATTATTTTAATACCCGGGGAAGGAATATTGATAGAGGAGAAAAGTAAAGTAAGTCCTTTGATAGAGCCCGTAGCATATCCCGATTTCAGCAGCGTAAGTGAATCTGACTGCTGCAACCCTCTGGGTCGTCCGATGCAGGCAGAATGTGTTGGTGAACAAGCGGCTCAAACAACGCATGGGAAATATGAGATGAAGCAAGAAAGTCTAGTAGACAGGAGAGAGCTTTACACTCTTGGTGTTAACCACAAAATTGAAGCAAGCTGGATGTAACTAAATAGTGTGTAAGCTCCGCTCACATCCTCCAAAAGTTTCACCCATGTTCAGTTGTCGCTACATATTAAAAACCAAACTCGACAGAACTGTGGCTATGGCTCTGTCATGGTTAAGGTGTGTGTCCACTGGTAGGTTTTAGGAATAGAAAAATAGAATAGAAAAGTCTTGGGTGTTTCAATTGGTGCGATTTGGAATAGAAACACCTAAGCCTTTTCCATTCCGTTTTTCTATTCCTAAAACCTACCAGTGGACACACGCCTTTAGGGGAGGAATTTCGGCATCAGGAACCCATCTCTGGTCCGAATCAACGAACGCCTGAACACTATCAATCTCTTTCACTCAACAGATTCTCCAGTCCTAGGTTTTCCCGCTGACAAGGAAAAAAGAGTATAACACTTTAAAATAGCAATATTTCACCCGTTTTTTTCCACCATGGGCTTTATTAGGTTCTGAAGGACTTACTCTTTTTCAATGTCTTCCTCCCCGGCAGGTGCCTTCCTGATTCCGTACTTCATTTTCGTGGTGGTTGGGGGCATCCCTCTGTTCTACCTGGAGGTGGCTGTGGGCCAGTTCATGAGCAAGGGTGGCCTGCAGGCATGGAATCTCGTGCCCCTCTTTCAAGGTTAGTCATTATTATTCAGCTATAAAGGGTGGTTATGATGATGATGGTGGTGGAGATGGTGATGGTGATGATGTGATGATGTTACTGGTGATGGTGATGATGTGATGATGTTACTGGTGGTGATGATGATGGTGATGGTGATGGTGGTGGTGATGATGATGGTGGTGGTGATGGTGGTGGTGATGATGTGATGATGTTAATGGTGGTGATGATGATGGTGATGATGGTCATGGTGATGGTGATGGTGGTGGTGATGATGATGGTGGTGGTGATGGTGGTGGTGGTGATGGTGAGGATGATGATAAAAAATTAATAAGACTTTATTAATCCCTCAGCATGGCAATAATTTTAAGTCATTGAAGCAACGAATTCTTTTTGAATCTTAATGTGAGACAACATAGGAAAAAATATTTGTGGTTTATTCAAAAGAACAAGAACAGAATGTGTTGTACTGATACGCCATCAAATTCAGCACACTGGGCTGATCGCCTGCTTGGAAAGGAGATAAGAGTTTCCTTGTGATGCGCCAGTGTTGGCTAGTTCTAGTGTCAGAAGTAACAGAGAGACTGATCTTCCTATCTTGCAGTCGAGAGGTCATATAGTCAAGTTCAAAGGGCATCATTATGTTGTAAGACCTCTATTTATTACAGAGTGCATGGGGTTAATTGGTACTAAAGGCACTGAATAAATAAAAAGACACTTACCTTCTACGTTTCTCTGTATCCAGAGATATAAAAAAAGTGGAGGCTCATAAAGCGCTGATACCTACGAATTGTGATAATCGCGCTTTACATTTTTTTACTGCCCTCGGCCAACAGCAAACATTGAAACACATAGGACAAGATAAGCGCCTGTTTGGCGTGTTGCAATTTGTTTGTGGGACAAGGACACTGTTGTAAGGTGGACCAGCTACCCATTTCACTGCTGGGTCGATAGTGGGGTTTTACGGTACCGAACAAAAATCCGCCCCTTATGGGCAGCGAACCCAGGATTTTCATTACAAAAAGTCTGATACTCTACCAGCTAAGATCGTATCTGAACTGGCTAAGCCTGTATTTGCATATACGGCGTCTCCATTAACCGTCTATTCAGCAAGTATGCACCTTTTGTAAATGCCTTAGAAAATAAAAACAAAACAAAAACACAGATATTGCGCAATGACACGTGGAATGAATGCGTCACAAATCTATTTTGACCACTCAAAAAATTAAAAACAATTCACTCCGTAACGAAATCGTGCCAAATTTAGAACATACAAAGTCTCGGACTATGCTTTGGTCTGGCGTCATGAAACCGGCCCATGGTTATGTCATGGAGGTACAGCCCCAGAATGTGGCAAATTTTGACACTTGCATGCTTCAATTTCATAATTCATAGGGAGGTACATTGCAAGGAGATTGCTTCTCAATACATCATTAATGGTTATTCCTTCATTGCCTGTTAAGAAAATACTAATATGAAGAACTTTTGATGATTGCCACTATTGAAAGGGAGATATGAAGGACGAATCTAACAGTAAAAATATCCCATTAAGTCTATAAACCGACTTATACAGAGTTAGTGTGCTGTTGTCATTATGCTTATATCAGTGTGCTGTTGTCATTATGCTTATATCAGTGTGCTGTTGTCAGAAATTGAAAGCAAATAAAGTTCTTTGCATTTTCATTCTACAAGTAGAGTATATTTAATCTTCTTTCGTTGCAGAATATCGTGATCCATTCACTTAAGTATTTTTTTAAACGTGGTAAAGAGGTTTTCCTCTATGTAAGGATTAGGCATATAGAAATAAAATTCAATAACCTTGCCATCATTTTGCTCATGTATGGGAATAAGGTCCTGCAAATACAGCGTATGCCGTGTGCTTAAACGATTAAACTTAACATTAAACGCTAAACTGTGAGAAAGACATAAAATTTAAAAGGACATGATAAAATCAAGTGTGAAAGGGGGGGGGGACAAGCCACGTCATTTCAGATTGGAGAGGTTAACTTAAACGGAACGATTAAGATGTAAAGAATAAAATTGTCAAGAGAAATTCGAAGACCACAGTGGCACTTTAATGAAGAAAATGGCCTGATGGCCAGTTTCCTGAAATCTGATTTATCTGGTATAAAAAATGCAAGTTTTGGGGATTTTGGTGGCCTTAGCAGTGAAAGGGTTAAAACCGAAAACAGTGCCGAGGCCCCTAAGTAAAGCAGGCGAATCCTTTAAAGCTTAAGTACTGATAATAGACCCGGAGATTATCCCGGATTCTGTAACGTTAACCCTTTCACAGCGAGGCATGACTCTAGCCCATTGAAATTTCAAAATTGTGAAATACGTGTTCTTATACCAGATGATTCATATTTCAGTGAACTGGCATATGTCAGTTCACTGAAATCTGATTCATCTGGTATAATAACAGGCAAGTCTTGACGACGTTAGCGTCCTTAGCAATGAAAGGGTTAAGCGGACAATTAAAAACGATCCCTACCCCCCCCCCCCCTCACCCACCCATGGACAGGACGCTGTTCTGTTGCATATTAGTTTGTCAACCCTGCTGGTCGGCCGGTACCTTTTGTACACCTTGGAGTGTCCCTTGAAGCGAGTGGAGTAAATTTCCTTGCCAGCCAAGAAGGAAAAAAAAACAGATGCGCCGCTGGTCGGAATCGAACTCTCCTTCTCCGCACTTTGTGCTGCGTTGCTACCAGTTTGGCCACACAGCCAACCAGCACTTTCAATGACGTCCATTTCTATTGAATAAAAAGAATGGTACTGTGTACATGATATATGAGACATTAAAATATCACCCTGTCACCCCTCGACAGTTAAGGTCTCCAGTCAGTATGACACAGTATGAGAGTCGTTGGCAAGTCACCAAGATTAACTAGATAACATACCCCCCCCCCCCACCCTTTCCCTTCTTGATGGTTATCTTTACCGTAATATTCATGAATACATGACACAAATCTGGGTGACATTAAACTCGTACACACGTACCTTAACACACCTAATTTACCACACACATACACACACACACACACACACACACACACACACACCACCACCACCACAACTACCACCACCACTACCACGACCACCACTACCTCCACCACCACCACTACCTCACCACCACCACTACCACCACCACCACTACCACCACCACCACTACCACCACCACCACTACCACCACCACCACCACCATTCTTTCGAGCCACCCCCAATAATGTCAATATATTATCTCGGTCTGGGGACTCGCCTGGATGAATCTAGATCTTCTTGACACTTTACAGTAATGTCATCTATGTCCGACGCCAACGCTGCCATGGACATACTACAAGACCACCTGGATACCGTGTGCAGCAAGTGGCCAGAAGGCATCACCATCGTCACCGGAGATTTTAACCACTGTAACACCATGACACTTCCTGGTCTGAACCAGTTTGTTGACTGTCCTACAAGACAAGACGCAAAGTTGGATCTCTTCTT